>VKOC01003724.1:0-58674 GCA_009364415.1 Spea multiplicata
AATAATAAGAACTTCAAGATGCTGCTGGTGGATGAGAGAAGCAAGCTGCTTCTGCCGAGATCTCTGTCACAGACACACATTGGTTGTCATGTGTAAAGATGTCTAAATACATGATGGGCTCTATGCCTAAAATCACGCTTATGGCACAATGGTACGTAGAAGCTGAACTAGCACGTGGATATGATACTGCTGCTATAAACGTGGTGGTCAATTCGATTTGTTGTGTGCAAACCCCTGAACAATTATTTATACATAGTGTGCGTGGCATTTTATTTTAGTGCATGTGTTGCAAATAAAACATTCCTATGACAAAGTTTTGTACGAATTGCCAAATCTACGAAATAAAGATACTTTTCAATACTTTTGCGATTGTTACAGCTCAGTGTATTAAAATGATTTGCATCATTAGAAGGCTGGATGGCTGGCTGTTAAATTTACATGGTGCTCCCTCCCCTTTGGGATATTCTGCAGAATTCTCTTTATTCACATGTTGTCGCGCTATTTGGTCTAAAATCCCCTGTGCAGAAAGAACTCCCATTGATTTCAATCACAAATCAACAGTGGAAGTGTTCTTCTGTAGTTTTGGAGCTGTAGCTTCTCCATAAGGGTTTTTTTTAAAACTCTCATAGTACTTTAATATGAGTTCGTCTTTGATGAGGCGGTCTGGGACTTAATGGTGGCTAATTTGGCTAGTGACATTATAAACAACTGCTAGATTGCTTTCTACTCAAACATTTCCAAGAAATGGTTCTAGTCTCTTCTTAATCTTTGTCCACCACCAAAGCCCATTTGACCATCATTTCCAGTATAGTATATGGAATAATTAGTTTAATTACAGTACTTAATTGTTCACTAAGAAATGTTTGTGAAACCACAGATCCCTGAAACCAAACCACATAGAACTCCATTACCATCCAACAAACTGCATATTTCTGAATACTATATAGTGGGGAAAACATGAAATTATGATTCTTCCCTACTACTTTCCTGGACTGTAACCTTTGTCAATCCTGTACAACGGTGGTTAAGGATGATAAGAGATGGGATCCCAACTAACTGAACATTATCTGTGCTTTAGATGCTACATATCCTACATAACCTTTTTCTTTACTGAGAGGGTGGTAGATAAATGAAGCAATAGAGGCTAATACAATAAGGCACTGCGTGGGATAGGTAGATGCCTTCGGAATCTAAGACAAGACCAAGGACAAAGTAAAGTTTAATTCTCTAAGCAGGAATAATGGACAGACCAGATGGACCGAATGGTATTTATCTGGTATCAACATCTATGCTTCTATCTATAGGGTCATAGTTAATTTAAAACTACAAATGGAAAGAACTTATCTTTACATTAGTCAAAAATCAGAGGACATAAAGAACAGATGCAAACAACATATATAAGGCTTGTATCCTTTTATGTTCTTATGTTGATCTTTATTTATTTATTTCTTTTTAAAATATTTTTTATTATCCAACAATCAAGAAATTGAAAAAAATAAACACAATTTCAGAACTTGCTGCTAAGCATAAATCTAAAATCGATTTGGAAAGAATAAAAGAGCTGTACATAATAATAAAAAAGAATTTTTTTTCTGCAATCATTTTTGCGACATGTGGTTAAACTATGAATAACAGTTTTCTGGACTCAACAGCTGTCAATAAAATGGTTTAGTAACTAAATGCGGCTTTGGTTTTAACCAAAATTCACACCATTCATTCGGTGCAAAATATGAATAGAGCATACTAATATTGTAACAGCCCAGTATTTACTGGATATACGGCACTTGAATTGTTAATATCTCTGTTACTGAAAAATGTTTGATATTAAAACACTGATTTAACTTTTCAAATGCTGTGTATTGAACTTGAAGGGTTCAAACCAGATACCTAATACTGAAAAAATAATCAAAAATGATTCCTAGCAAAATATTAATATAACACTGGCACACTTGACAAATACAAAAGCAAAATCCCAAAGCAATATTGTCATTATGTGTAGCTTGTGTTCTACAGTCTCAGACTGGAAGAGAGCAGATCTATAAAGCATCTTAAGATCCTGGGGAATTTTATATAAAAAAAACCCAGCAAGGTCAAAGATAAGCTCTCAAACAATGAACAATATAAGATCTTGTCAAATAACCCTTATTGTAAAACCTTCTATTAGTTTAGATGCCAACAGCGTGAATGGCGGTTACATTGTAGGGTAAATGACACTGATGTCAAACCTTTTTGTGGTCAGTGATGTCACCAATAATCCTTGGGACCTCACCTAACATTTTACTGTTTACAATGGCAATGACCTTGGTAGATGGTAATACAATCACATGAGAGATATACATTACCTTCTTAGATTTATATGGGAATTTACACAATGCTATCCATTACTCCATAGTCCAGAACATTTTGCAACATTAGAGAGATGCATAAAACCCATTATTCCTTTCTGGAGCCTATAAGATTGTATTATGATTATACCAATTGCATTTCCAACATAAAGGGTCCTTAAATAAGTTTGTTAATAACAGAATTGGTTAAGTAATCTCAAGATCCATCCTCATCACATGCTCTAGAAAGAAGATATAAGGCATATTCAAATATTAAATCCAAAAAATAAAATCTAATTGCATTGCTTGATCCATGTAATAGATTGCTTCATTTCTACAATAGGTGAATATGATCTTAACAATCAGCCTCCATGGGGGTGAATATCCCAGGGACAGTTGTCATATACTAGTGTGACATCCAATAAGTTAACCCTCCCTTTGCATTATGGATTTGCAGATTGCAGTGATTTGTTTTAAATGTGATTGAGTGCAATTGTATGATAACATGATACACAGACACAGAATGCTGAAGCCAGGATGTTTTCTACATTAGGTACAAAAATCTGCTCTGCTGTTAACCGATGAACATAAAGTTTGATCCTGGCAAGGAATTGTTTATTCACATGACAGATGACTGGCATGACACAGAAGACTGGCATGACACAGAAGACTGGCATGACACAGAAGACTGGCATGACACAGAAGACTGGCATGCTTAGCTGATTAATACTGAACACAGGAAAAAAAAGTAGGTGCCCCACATTCCCATCTGGAGTGTGATCATAAGATGTGATGCACACTTTTCTGCAGAAAAAGAGAAGATCAAATATGGGACATGCTGGAGGGGTGGGTGGGAAAGAACTAGCCTGACCACCTAGAGTGCTATATTTTTGATGATTTGGGTTCATGTAAATTACATGTTTCCCATTATAGAGAGCTTTCAAACACAAGCATACAGAATGATCTTTTTCACACAGACTTCTGGACCACTGGAGGAGCAAGTGAATGGCAGGAGTATCCCACAAGAGATTCTGCAGCAGCTGCAGTTAAAATATATACTGTATATTCAGTATATATATATATATATAGTACATATATAATATATTAATATTAATATTTATATATATTTATATTTACCAATTTTTATTATCCATGATATATTTTCCGGTACCCCTAATAATGCATAATAGGCAGTTAATAAATCACTGGTACCCTAGAGCTGAGGATGGATGTGGGAATTACCTTCAGGGTTGGCACTGATGAAGACCCGGACGCATCTCCCAGTTGGTACAAGGTGAGGGGGCAGAGCATAGAGGTTCCCGGAGAAAGCTGCCCTTCTGAGCGCAGAGTCCCGGGGGCAGGGTAACCTACTGCTGGCTCCAGACGGCCACATGTCCCCTGATCTCTTCCCGATGCCCTCTCGTTCAGGGCTGCATTCCAGAAGCAGGGGCTGGAGTACTTTTCTACGAGTGCAATCCTACTTTCAGAGCGCAGACCTCCATGGAAAAAGTGGCCAGCTGGATGGAGGCAACAGCCATAAGAACTAGCGCAAAGCCGCTCACTAGTCACCCAGCCATCACCGGGACGGCGGGATGCACTCTCTCAACCCCTCTATCTGACCAGGGATGTCCATGAGAATGGGTGAGCGGGACGCAGGTGCCCAGAAGAACGAGACTCAGCCGGACCTCAGAACATCACCAGTCCGCCAGCTACTGAGCAAACGTTCTCCTCTTTCAGGCACGATCGGCATCTGCTGCTGGGAGGATGTGACTTGGGAGAATCTTCACTCGGGAGCCCAGCCTGCTCTCCCAAACCTCCCTCCTCTCAGCCAGACCTTTCCTCCCCTCCTCCCCTCCAGACTACATGACTTGTGGGAGGAGTAGCTGCATTGCACTCCCTTCCATCGCAGGATGGCTCAGACTAGGGGCAGCTACTAGGTAAGGATAGATGCAGGCTGTGGATGAGTGAAGTAAGGGGTTAATAATGAGATACAGTTTGGTCTCCCTCCAATAGGTATCTTTATTATGTTACAATCCTTTGAGTAACAGTAGATTAAAAATCACCCAAAGGGTTAAATCTGTACAATTGGAGCTATATTGCCATGCGTATAAAGCCACGGTGAAGAATCAGTAGCCACTTCTCAGTATTGGAATGTTATTAATATTATTTATTGTTTTATATAGCGCCATCCAATTCCACGGTGCTGTACAAAGGGTAGGCAGGACATAACAAATTGTATATAATATATACAAACAACAGGTAAGAAGGGCCCCGCTCAAAAGAGCTTACAATCTGGTTGTGGCGTATGCTGTAACATGTTATACGTATTTATGGGTGTGTAAAGCGCTGGGCATCGTGCTGTAGGTATAAACACATGTTTGTACGATTAAACCACATGATACCAAGTCATAATAAGTAGCGGGGATCTACTTAATGTTTCAAAAGCCAGTGACTGAGGCAGAGTCCGCACTGGGTCTTGTTCCATCTGGTTTTACAAACCGCAATATGGTAAATCCTGAACCTAGATTTGTTGAAGATTAAATTGTGAGACCAGCTCCCAAAGTGGCTAAAATCCCAATTATAGTAATACTCAATAGAAACCAGATGGCAACAAACTATGAATTTTGTTTCAAATTTTTTTTATATACTATATCCCTTTAACTGGGATTGGTGACTACTGGTATTAACTTTCCTTATCCTCCACTGTAAGCATATCCCAAGAAGAGTAAAATGAATGACTACTTTGTATCTAATGCTTTTACCCCCAGGGATTAATTGGAATCAAACTGAGCCTTTCATTCAAATGCATTCACTTCAACCCGGTCACTACAATCCAATCAATTCTGCTCCATTTGATAATTAAAGTTTAACTCTGTGGCCGTCACTTGGAAAATAGTGACGTCTCTCATTAAGTCAAAGCTTAAAAAAGTCTTGTTAGCTCTGACATTTTTAGCGTAAGATATTGGCTGACATAGGCAGTAAGGAAGATGCAGGGCAAGAATACCACCAACCACTTGATCGACAGAAGGGACAAGCAAAATGCCAATGCTTGTTAGGTCCTTCCGGCAAACATCTGGCATACGGAGGGTTAATAAAGGAATTTCATTTTATTTCTGGAAGCTGCAATTAACAAGTAAAGTCTCCAGGTAGAAAATCTGCAGAGTGTAAAATACCATAAAGAAAATATTGATCTATGATATAAAGGCTTTATTACCACAGCGTAGGGACGGCGAGCACAGAGCGCTCCACAGCTATGATTAGAAAGGTAAACAATGGACAACAACCATTAACTATTTTGAGCCTGAAGGTACAGAAGAGTATGAAACAATACCTGGCGATATCAATAAGGGAGACGTTTAGGAAAAGATTTAAGGGAGAAATACCCCAATCCCATATACTTTACCTTTCAAAAACATGCACTGTGCACCTTTTCCTGCGAAAACGAATAGAAATAATAATAATTACCTGTGTTCATTTATTTGTGCTACCACCTCTGCGATATTTGTAGTAGCAGCTTTACTTAGGGAGTGCATGGTTTGAAACAACATCTTGCACTGGATTCTGTGCAGGTAGAGCCAAGGAAGGTAGGTATTAATTGTCATTACAAGACGTGAATTAAACTGATTATGCCTTTGATGGAAGCAGATGTCGAAACAAAGACTCTAGCTGCTAAATGTACTTTAATGTGTATGGCAGCTGAGTGGTCCCTTTACATTTTGTTCTGGCCCCCCTGGCAACTGCATGGAAGAATTCTGCTCCCCCAGCTCCTAGGCTTGCAAGAGAAGTGATCAGCCAAACACATCTCCCAAGGTGTACTCACCACCAGTCACTTCACTGACTTCTTGGATGGTCTAATATATTCCCATGTGCATGTTCACAAAACGCTCCCATTAAGCAGCCAACCTGTGGGGGGCATTGAGCTGCAGCTTCTCTTAAAGCTATTATAAAACCAAATTGTCGTGCTCACAAGTGTAAGTGAAAGATAATAATAATATAATTCAATTGCACTTCCCAAATGACTGCAGCAGCCCAAAAAGACACTCTTCGTCAGGGTGTGAATATGCCAGTATACAGATGATACATATAGGGAAGAAATAATATAATAATAGTGCAGAGTGTACAAACAATAATAGGTGTTGCAGTCTAAAGACTCTCTATGAAGATTAATAAAATGATTTTTTTCATGGGTCTGATGCATCTATACTGTTTGTGAGTGCGGTTATATCACAAACACCTATTATTGTTTGTACACTCTGCACTATTATTATATTATTTCTTCCCTATATGTATTTGCACCGCAATCATCTGTATACTGGCTTCTCTTAAAGGTAAGAACAAGTGACAGATGGTTTTTAGGTATGGATTCAGTGATGGTTTAATCTCTGATGTGACTGTTCCTCTTTAAATACACAGTGACCTGGGGGGGTGAAATATATATATATATTTTTACTTCTGAGGATAACTAAATACTGCTCTTTAATCCACTAACTGCTTCCAGTCCAGTCATCCTGCTGACTGTTGTATTATTCTGTTTGACGGTGGGCTTCAGGGACCTGTGTGAAGAAGTCTTGCAAGTCAGAGGAAAGCAGGGGAGGGATTGGGTGGCCTCCTTTGACTTGCCATCTTCATACCTTTAACCCGCACACATAATCCGCACACATGAAGGCTTTGAGGGTTTTAATGAACTTCCCAGAAATAATACATGTTTTGTAGATGGGATGAGGCTTCTTCTTCCTACCTGGGGAGGCACAGATACAGAGGTTCAGTTTCCTGCCTGCTCCAAGCGGGTCTCTCTGGGAGGTTTATGTATAATGCACAGACTGTAAAGGTCTGCGGCTCACATTAATGTCACTTCTAGCTGAGGCCACAGCCACTTTCCTCTCTCTCTTGGCAATAAAATAAAAAGAGAGTGCTTTGTTTACAGGGTGCAAGCGGCTAACCTGATCTTTGTACTTCTTTTTTTGAATACTTAAATGCCTGTGAAAGATTAGCAAATTATCATTATAAAGCTGCACAGCCGGAGACCCAAGCAGCTTGTAAATTTTTTATTGGTGGTACTCACCAGGATGCCCTACTTCATACTGGGCAAGAGAGCTGCGAGTAGTAAGTAGTATGATTTATTTATGCATTGAATCATTAGGCAGCCATACCATTATGTGATATGGATAATGGATCACCTTTATTCTGTCTTCAGGTAACTTCTGCTAACAAAACATTGCTTAATACGCTATAGGTTCCACATATATGTTAACTATTATGCCTCTAGTGTATATAGTGCAAATATTCTACATTTAACCTTGTAATTGCTAGATTAATGAATAACATAATAGCAAAAGAGAACAAATTGAGCACATGCCATTATGTATTCCAACCAAAATGTAGTGCCACTGTTTGATGGCTCGTTGGATGACCGTAATGGGAGATGTGCATCTAACAGAAATGAAAAAGAACAAAAACAAGAAAGTGGCCATATCTATAGCAAGTGACGGCTTTCGTTATACACAAACTGCTGAACATAATAGTCTTGCATTGGCTTCTTCCTTCTATGTGCTGAGGATATCCTTATGAATCATTTGAATCAATTGTTAAACTGTTTATAATGATAGCATGCCTATTCCACGCAAGAAGAGAGCCAGATGCTATCTGCCCTTTTTGTTTACATTTTTGTTGGTGCTTATTTGTTTTATCATACACACTGCTTCATCACATGGGCCATCGCAGTTAGATTTGACATTTGAGCTAGCAGCTTTAGGTGCTCCAAACGAGGCAAGTGCATGAGTGAGTTTGTGTGTTAGCGTGTGTTAATGTGAGAATGCTGGGCCAGCCCAATCACAGAGGTAAGAGCGCAGTGGGGTCAGATAACACAATGCTAGAATATTCCTAGCTAAACTTCATGGGAATTGTAGTTATAGACTGGGGTTATGGTGACTTACACACTAACTTTCTTGTTGACTGAAGGTGTGGGTCATATTTTGCTCCCCTTGGAAAAAACTCCTGCGAAGGACCATGTATGTGGACCACATTTTTAACAGGAGAGTTCGTAAGAGTTGACCTCCTAGAACCTGGCTAGTTAGGTTATATGTACAACACTGTCTGCTAGAAATCCTACACAGATTGTTAAGGTGACTTTACAGAGTGTAGCAGAGATTGTGCCTTCATTACTGGAATGTAAGAGATCTGTTAAAGCTGTTCCTTCAGCATTTTCAGTTACAATGGACTCTGATGATATGTGCTGTATGTTATTATTTGCCTAATCAAGGCACATTTGGTTCAATAACATCACAAATTAGTTCAAGTTAAAATATGTAACAAGTGCCTTGGGTAAAGTTCTGATCACTCTTGTTTGTACACGGTCCCTATTGTTTAACTTGCCTTTAAATTGCTGCATATTTTTTCTTGTACTAATAATTGTGGTTTTATTGAACTGAGTGTAGTGAAGCCTTGAATAACATTTTGCTTCTTTTGTGACAGATAACATACCCTGTGAAACTCTTACATTTCATACATTGCGTCATTAAAGATATATTCAGTATCTGGACATGGCATTGTCTGTAGCCACCATCCTTGGATCCTGCCTTATAAGCCAGAAGGAAGCCAACTCTTTAACAGCCAGGTAGTAGATTCAAATCTGCATTTTATTCCTGATAAATTTGTATTCGCTCTGCATAAAGGAAAAATAAGCAAGGGAGGAAAAGGTAGAAATCAAGAAGCTAAGCAAGAACATAAAACAGGGCATATCCCAATCCTGAGTATAATCTTCATGATCTAAAAATGATAATACTGCAAATAGTGACCCTCCAAATGATCCAAACAAACCCTGTCATAGAAATACATTCCCACCTAGTTACTGTGTGGTTCTCATATCTGTAGTTAACTATAGAGGTCCACCATATAGCATCACAAAAGCCAACCATTTTAGTGAGAATTGTAGTCCAACTATATCAGCAGCGTGAGTTCCAGACACCCAGAATTAACACAGTAAATGTAATCAGTGCAACACACAGTATTTGAAAGGTATGGATATACGACATTTTTATTATGCATGTGAGCTGGAAGCTTTTGACTGATATTGTTTAACAAAAGCTGGCAGGACAGATATTAAAACACCCATAAAGCGTTTAAGCCATTATGAGAGCAAATATGACATGCAGCAGTTTGAAACGAGCTATTTAAGCATGACAAGTCGTTCCTTTAAAGGCTTGAATTATACTTCATACTTTAAAAGGCTATGCACTGAAAAATAGAGACTATTGTTCTAAAAAGAAATAATGTTTTTATGTAGCATAGAAACCCACAACTGATTTTTTTTTAATTATTGTACCTTTACAGTCCACAGAACAATAATTGTTCATGACTTATTGAACTGGTGTTAGGGTTTTCGGAGAAGTATGTGAAGTGCTTGACACTATCCTCATTTATAGATGTTTTTCATCTGATTAGTTAGCTGGTGTTTGCTTTCTTCCTTTGGGATCTTCTTTACAGAGCAATCCCCCTAATGCTTAGATAATTATGCCTGCTTAGAAGTATCTGGGTTTCTTCTGCTCCAACTCAAAAAGAAAGTCTAGGCTTCTCTATTGCTGGCTTGACAATCTCCATATTTAAGCTAAATTTGTATATTTTTATAGATCTTATAATGTTTCACAGATCCAGTCTGATTCAGAATTTGGGGAGGAAGCAATGGCCAGAGCCTGAACCCGGGTAAGTGTGCCTCCCACGTCTAACAGGCTCAGGAATGGGTACCACTGTCTGCTGAGTAGAACCTGGCTCATGTTCCACCTCCACCATCCGCTAGACTCTGGCTTAGCTTTTTCCTCACAGTTTTTCACACATCCATCTCTCTTATTCTTTTTCATAAATGCTTGCATCCAGACTTAACTTTTGGTTTGATGTCCTTAATATATTTTAATTAAAATAACAATTACATAAAAAGGCAATAAGCATGAAACAGTCCAATAAGTGATACCCATTGACAGGTAGACATGTCAAAATATTTGAGAAAAATAAAAATTTGTTTTGAACGGCCACTGAAATTGAAATCATGCTTTTTAGGATGTCATGGCACATAGTTTTTGATGTTGTATAGATGCACATTATACATAAAAACATCCAGCTCTGGTAACATTCAAAACATTGGAAACGCAATATCATGATTGGGTTGGTAATACAGGTTGCTGCTAAGGGTTTTTGTACAGGTTAGTTAATTTAGTTAAATTTTTCTAATTACGTAGTCAATCATTCAATTACAGTTTTCCAATAAGACAACACAGATAACACAGACCAAGCAATCAATCACGTAGTTAAAATTAAGGCTCAGTGGACAGTGTAAGCAATCAAAAAGAAACATCTACAAAAAACTAGATTCTAGAAAAGCTTTACCTTTTATTGAGCTGCTGTAAATACAATTATTTTACTTTGTATAGAGAAGAATTTCATATATATGTGGCTTGCCAGTAACATTGGTGAACAGAAAAGGAAATGCCTATTATAGAGCGACATAAACATACAGTTATAGAAACGTTGCCAAAAATACTGTAGTCTCATATAATTGCTTTTACATGAGCAGGCCAAAAATGTAGAAGTGCCACAGAATATATATTTTATCCTTTCTACAATATTTTAATGTTCATGGTGGTCATGTTTGTAATTGTATGTGAGTGAGGGCTGGCAAAAGGGCCACTAGCACAAGGTTTTATGCAGGGCCAGCCCAAGACAAAATGCCGCCTGGGGCAAAGTTTAAAATGCGGCCCCCATTATCTACCCTTACCCCCCCCTTTACTTACCTTTCAGCAGTCCTGCGGGAGTCTCCCTGTTCGGTCTTGGTGCCGGCTTGTAATGCTGAGCGCGGGAAATGACGTCATCTTCCGGCGCTCAGCATTACAAGCCGGCACCGAGACTGAGCTAGAGGGCTCGCAGAGGAGAGAGAGGGGAGCCGAGCGGGTACTGACAACTCGGTGCGGCGCCCCTCTCTCTTTTCTGCTTTAAAAATAAAAAAAGGGATTGGGGCGGCAAAGTGCCGCCCCATCAAAAGTGCCGCCTGCAGCAGTTGCCCCACTTGGCTCCATTGTTGGGCCGCCCTTGGTTTTATGTGTTTTACTTTCATAAATATCCGAAGTAACAAGGAATTAAAGAAACATTAATTTTCTGACTAGACTGGGGCTGAAAAAGCACTGAAATCCCTCCATACCCACACCACAAACCTCTCTCACTGCCCAATATCTTGCTACCCACTTCAAAGACAAGATCAAAACTATTAGATAAGACCTCTCTTCTTTACGGCCCCCTCTGACACCACACACCACCACTTTCTCCACTCACCCCATACTAACTGCCTTTTCCCCAACAACCGAAGAAGAGATAGCCACTTTTGTATCTTCCTCTAACCCAACAACCTGTCCCAAATATATCCAAATTATATGTAAATGGGTTCAAATTCAATTTCCAGTAATAACACTCTTGCACCGCTGTTAAAAGGCCTGGGGGAAAGTTGAGCAGTGTTTGAGTAACTTGCTTATTGCTGTTCTTCTGTGCGATTATATACAGGGTAATAATGTTTTATTATTCTAGCTCTAGCGTCTGTGCTACATTGGTCTCAAGCTACTCTTTCACTTTAAGATATACAACGTATATACGTACTACAAATGTTTGTAATACAGAAGCAGATTAAGGGTTCATGGCACCTTAGTCAACCTATTACTTTTTTTTGCCTTCCCTGAAAACCCTCATTTTGCATCATTAGTCTCAATGTAACGACCCTGTAGCTCTGTCCATACCTTCTGCCAATGCGGTAGGTTATCTGGACACTTTGGTTGGCAATAAGACCATAACCCACATAAATCCCTGTCACCATCACTTGTGAGATCTCAATATCTTAAGCAGAGGCCATGGATAATTTAAGACAAATTTAGCAAGAAATAGGTTGTTCAATTCACATTTTGACTACAATGTACATTAAAATATGCCCTTGCTCGGTTCCCCCCGCTACAGACATGAAAACCTTAAAAATCACATTTCCTATCTAAAAAGCACATTTACAAAATGAAACGAAGATATTGTAGAATACTGGAAATGTAAAATGTTTATAATTGACTGCTGTCACATGGACATCATCAGTAAGTATTGTTAGAGTACACCAAACCAGTTGTTTCAATATTGTGATTGTTTAAAAGTACCAACCTGTTGAACCCTACCCTAAGTACCATAATACTCACCTTGCTGGTGAGGAAAAGGTTAAATCTAAATGGGAAATATGCAGTCTGGTATTTGCTTGATTGTAAGAATGAAAAGCACTATAGAAAATCGCATCCTGTTCATTTTCTGCCAGCTGGCATTAGTGGGAAGAGTGTTGATGACACCGTACTGCAGCTCAAAGCACAAAAATATATCACATCTGCAACTGCAGTAGTCTTGGGAATGGTTAACACTGAATATTAAGAGACAGCCTGAAAACCTTCCTGATGGGGCTATTGGAATTCCTAACCCAGACATTGAAAATATTGATATTTAGAGCAGTAGGAGTTATATTGTTTCTTATGTTTATGATACATACTGTATGGTTATACATGGAAATATGGTTATTATGGAAAGACACTGTAATTATATGGTAAGACACTGTGTTAGATAGTGCCCTATGTGCCCCTATGCAGATGCCTGTTGTAGCTTCGATTTTCTGGGCTAGGCTTAACTCCCCATTAACCCCAATAACGACACCACACACCATTGAATATGGATAAGAAAAGGCCACAGCCAATTTTATTTATTAGAGTCATTGTCACGCCAAAACCTGAAACAATAAACATAGGTGCGTTAACAAGGACAATGACTCAAAACACAAACATGTAAATATATACAATAAACACAATGAACACACCAAGCTTGCCAAGTAATCCAGGTACCATAACCAAATACCACTTAAGGAAGGGACATACCCAGATGCCTCGACCCTGACCTGAGGTTCCCAGCACTGACAGCCAAGAACCTCCCACCAGATGTTACCAACCATTCACTTACAACCACATTAACCCCTGGATACCTGGCAAGCTGCCGCCCCACAGACTGTGACAAAAAGGAAGAATCCAAACGTCTTACCGGGCAATAACACCAGCCTTTAGGATATTATAAGCAAAAACAGGATGTCATATTTGTTATGTGACCCACGGGGTCTATGGAGAAGGTACCAACCAATGATGTACCAGTACATGCCTACATGCGTGTCTGCTGCCCTTCACCCCAAACTAATGAGAGGTATGTTATTACAGGTTTATCCTTGACAGGTTCGATATTTTTGGTGGATATTCATTTCTCCATCTCCTTATTCCCATGATTAAGTCACGGAGACAGATCATTCAGATCAATTGTGATCAATTTATTTGAGGAATTTAAGATTACATTTTACTGTCTGATTGACACAATCTTTTATAACATATTTTATCACTGGGTAGGTGCAGAACAAAGATCTATCTTTTTCTCTATTAAACTTGTGTCAAAGTTAATTTACTGCTTTTAATGCAACACATTTTGTTAAAGAAACATGTTTTTACAAAGGAAATGAATTGAAATGAGAGGAATTTGTCTGCAATTTAATAATCAGCAATGAGCCACTATATTTTGTGTTATAATATCTATAACAGCCTCTATTATACCTGTCGCACTAGGTAACAAATAAATAAGATGATCTAGATTGTAAATTAACTCTAAAAAATGTTACACAGAGATGAAATGTCAATTTATTTACATTGGAATCTCTGACTGGATTAACCACTGTGTTGAGATGTGTTGGGATAATATGGATATCATTTTGGCCCAACTTTTCATTCCAATGGCTTCTACTACATGCAGATCAGTGCATAAATTCTAGGAGTATAAGGCTAGGTTTCCACTTGGGTTTTTGTCCGGCGTTTTTTTCTTGATGAAAAACGCCAGGAAAACTGCCAAGAAAACTGCCACTGCATTTACCTGCGTTTTGGCGTTTTTTCTGCAGTTTTTCTGGCGTTTTAGCCTTTCTGTGGAAATTGCTTTTTTTGACCTTAGGCAGTTTTTCCAGCCTTTACAAGTTAGAAGTTTCACCCAGCTAAAAGGGATTAGGATAAATGGCAAGTATCTGCCCTCTCCTGATGTCATTTACTTGGTAGACCCTTTTGTCTCTTTTCTGTGGTTTGTAAGGCATGCTTTATTTCGAATGTCTGCTCCTCTGGGAAGATTGGCCCCAAATGATGGTGCAAATTGTTTGCTGTTGCTTTTGGCACGCAGGATCCGGTCGCGTATGTTTGTTTGTAATGGCATGTTTGTTCCAAATGGTGTAGAATTCAATATGAACCAGTCCAGGACTTTGTTTTGTGTGAAACTGTTTGTTTCCAGCCTATTTCTCATAGGACACACAGATACTGGGTCCATCCTCTGCATTGTAACTGTGGAAAAAACGCCATAAAAAACGCCAAGGCAATAAACCCACTTGGCTTTTTCATGGCGTTTTTTCTCTCCCATAGACTTCTATTGGAGAAAAAAAGCCAAGATTTCTTGCAAAAAACGCCAGAGTGTCAACATGCTGCAGTTTTGAAAAACTGCCACAGAGCCCAAAAAAGCAGAAAAACGCCAAACAGGACTGAAAAAACGCCAAACAGAAAAACGCCAAGTGGAAATGGCATTTTGCGATTTCCTATTGAAGAACAGCTAACATCTGGCTGCAGCGTTTTTCACAAAAAAACGCCAGGTGGCGCTATTGGCGTTTTTATGGGCGTTTTTAGCAAAAAAAACCCAAGTGGAAACCTAGCCTAATGGGAGTAAGGAAATGGGAGTCCTAGTCACTAAAAAATCTAGTTAGTCCAGCTAGGGGTTAATGCAACTATTTTTTACTTGTCTTAAGTCTTATGTTCTCATATATTTACCCATTCACGATGGGTAAAGAATGTCCTATCCCTGCTATGTTGGGGGTGTCAAAATCTACCCTAAGCGATACACAGGGTCTCCTCCAAAAAATGGCAAGTAGGAAAAAGTGGTTACATATCCTAAACAAGGCGCATGGGGAGACAGAGCCTTTCCATGCCTCGCCCCAGCTAAGACCTCCTCCCCATCTGCTTCTACTCAAACAGGATGCATACTTAAATTCCCATTTAATTATTAGCTCCCATTATAAGTCAATCAGTAACATACTGAGGATGTATGGAGTAAAAAATTCTTTTAAGATATTTGTATATTTTTCAGTATTTTAGTTTTTGATGCATGCTAATTGCTTTAACATTCCTTATCGAATCATTACACCTATCACTCTCAGATGACAATTTACTGGGGGTGATCAAAATTTTAAGCTGAAAAATACCAAAACAGCTGCTGGCTGCCTAAGAGTAACATAATGATAACAGCTCATTTGGAAAATAAAAAGCCGCCATGTTGGAATGAATTCTCAGTTTTGCTCTATATTTGTCACCTGGAATTTAGTCGAACTGATATATTCTTGAAAACTAATTTTGTTGAACAAGACTCCAAGTAGAAAACCAGTTAACGGAATTTAATTGCAGTCTTTCTTCAATGAACGGGACAAATCTTATCCTTAATCGTAAGGCTTTTAAAATTAGCAATTAAACAAATTACTAATGAAAGTCTATTTCTCTATGCAAAGTTCTCATTCTAATTTCATTTCTTTTTTTTATACTGAAAAGTGTAGCCCACATTGTGCAATTCTGCATATGTTATTTTCCCTCTATTTTTCTGCAGTTTTTTTAAATAGCATTTTATCCAGAGTCCAAAGAACCCCAAAAGAATTACCAGTATTGTGAAATTCTTGACAAACATTTCAAGGGAAACTTCAGATTCACTTGACACAAATGACCTGTTAGGATGTTCAACAAAATAGAATTCTAGGTTCAAAATGAATGACATCCTTAATAAGTAATTTTTTTTGTATTTTTACACATTATACAGTATATTGTATTTTTGACCGGGGCAGTATTGACTTCAGTTTTCCTCAATAAAATTTGCTTCTCTTCCATTGTTTTGTGTTTTTCACTTCTATTTGAAAGTAAAACATAAAGTGGTAGGGAGAGGGCCTATGATGAGACACATTCGACTGAATTTAAAAAGAAACCGAACTACAGTGGGGCTTCTGGTAACTTCTTGTCCATGCTGAAGTTCTGAAATTTAAAGGCAAACGACATTGATTGGGCACTTATTGCCATACCTGGGAAGTCTCCGGGTTTGACCCAGAGATTGCCGGGTGAGCGCTGCTCCACCAGTTCTCCGGGTCAAGACCCGAATCCTCTGGGTCGCGGGAGCGGGGTCTTGACGTGCCCCCGCTCCCACCCATTTTTCTTTTAAATGGAGGTGTTTCCCGCTGCTGTCAGCTGACCCTGAAAACAGCGGGAACTCCCCCGACATCAGTGGGAACTCCGCCGATGTCAGCGGGAACTCCCATTAACTTCAGCGGGACCGCCCACTGACATCAGCAGGACCGCCCATCGACGTCAGCAGGACCGCCCGCTGATGTCAGTGTGCAGTCCTGGCCGCTTCCCGCAAGAGAAGGCTCTGGGTAGCCAAAGCCCAGAAGTTCACAGGTATGCTTATTGCCATCTGACATCTGTGCTCAGGTACCAAATGCCGAGAGAATTGCTCCTGCCCTTTTTCTTGCCTCTTCTTTGTCATAGCTCCTACCCCTGTTCGGACGGCTACTTTGTGGCTTAACATTTGGCCAGTCACTGACTATAATACTTGCCTCAACCCTTGGCGGCTCTTGTTTGACCTTCGGCTTCTGATGATTAGTATGGGAAGAGTATCAGCAGAGTATGCGGTGGAATGAATCTCTTGGTAAACGCCTAATTATTTTATCTTGTATTTAAAGTAATAAAAAATATTGTTTTACTAAAACTAGAGTGGACAACATGGAGTAACATTAAACAGAAAAAGTAGTCAATGTAGTGAACATATTACATGACCTGCACCAACATGCGCTCCAGCACTTTATTTAATTTAAAAAAAAATCTTTATTTTCAAAATGCAAAATGCTACTCAGCATTTTTCTTTAAAATAGAATATTTTAATCAGATAAACGAAATGATGTGGAAATATCAATTGTTAACATTAAAAATGTGGATTTGGATCGACTAAGCATAGTATGAAATGTTATTTTACTAGTAGAGGTGTAGTTTAATTTGCAAAAAAGGAAATATATTTTGTAAACTGTAGCATTAGCAGGTCTCGAAGTCAGGAAAGACATTCAAAGTAATTGTTGGTTTTACAAAAATGTTCAACATTTAAACCTGACAGAAAAAATAAATACATCCTGGATAAACTGTGTACTTTTCCTGCACTGAAAATTATCAGCCTGAATTATTAATCTGCTTCTATTTTACTTTCAGAGCATTTTGAAAGATTAAACACAGCAAGCTCGTTTTTTTCTTACTAAAATTAGTTTTTGAAAGTCACGATTATGTTTCATAGAAAGAAAGATTATAAAATAAACCATATTTTGGTGGAATTAGTGGGAGGTTCATAGCTGGATCACTTCATAGGAGTTTATTGTGGTGTAAGCATGTACTAGCATTATCTAGTTTCCTCTCCTGTATGCTCTCCCTTCTGATCATCCCACCCTTACCAAGACTACCCGGACAAATCAGCAGCAACCAGCAACTTAATAGGACAGAGATAGATTCGTTAGACCCCCATAGCATGCACATTAGGCTGCTTCAATATGTGTATGTATTAGTCATTTTAATCTGAAGACATGATTAATATATGCATTTAGCGTATAGTATTCTAGGTATGCAGGTTTTGGTAAAAGTGTCAATAAAAAATAAAATAAAGCATCAGTCACCACAAATAAAGAACCTCTAAAACAGAAGATATCTGAATCAAATCTACACATCCACACAAGAGTATTTTGGAGCACTATATAACCATTTCAATAATAATTCTTATTGACTATGGCTGTAGAGGAATGTAGAACACTTTCCCTTTTTCGATGTTATTAATTTCCCCAAAAGATCAGAATTATTGTATATTGGCTGTAATCTTAGAGTTGTGTTGGTTTATGAAACATATTTCATAGGTTTCATTTTTGTTACGGTGTATGAAGGACTGTTTTGGGACATACTTTATTTTTTTGTTCCTCTTAAATGTTGAATTTGATGCATTTACATTTTTTTAGCATATTAGCATTCATTGTTTGAAAATGATGAAAGCATTTTTGAGATCCTCTTTCTCGGCAGGTCTGTCTGCATTATTTTGGCCTCCTGGAGCACTTCTGCATCAAGGTGGACCACAGGGACAACCTCCAATCAGGGGAAAGGTTGTTCCCGTGGTGTGTGCTGAGGCTCCGCCTTGATGTGGAAGTACTCCAGGATTCCAGGGTAATTCAGTGGATCACCAGAAAGAGCGTGACAGAGAGTAAGGGTGAGTGACAACAAACTTAGTTTTAATGTATTTTCCAAATGAACTTCATTTGGAATTTTCCATAAAAACCAGAAGACTTGTTTAGAAATATACATAAAATCTAGTCCAAGACAAAGAAGACAAGGAGAGAAAAGCCCAGAAACCCCAATGGGAGTCAAGCACTGTCTAGCAAAGTATGGAGTATGGGCTAACCTCACTTGTTGTCTCTGTAAGTCAAATTGTTATGTTACATACTACTTGTTGTGTCCTGTCCACCCATTGTACAGCGCTACGGAATTTGATGGCGTTATATAAGACAATAACTAATAATAATAAACCCGCCATAAAGTGCTGCACCGTAGTACGTGGCATGAATGAAGGATAGAGTGTGTTTCTTATGCTACAAGACCTTTGTCCTCCATTGTATATCTCCTCCATCAGCAGATCAATGCGTCACATTCAACAGTATCTGTGTAATAAAGTGTTTTTTTGTTTTTTAAATAGAGCCCTTTTCTCTTTTGGATTTCTAGCTATAGGGTTAATTCCCGTTATCTTTAGATATTGCATCCAATACAATCATATGGACTTTTCCAGACTTGATTAATATTTGACTTTTTATCTGGATCTTTTGAGTTAATTAATTCAGTATTTTGTACACATACAATAATTTAGCCAAGAGCAACTTTTATTTTTTTGTACTTAGTTTCAATGTTTGTAATGTATCACAGTGTTTTACACCTCTAAAAGTTACAACTGTATCTCACCTTTCTCTCAAACATTCGGAGACAGGTCTATGTGTCATGGAAAATGTGGCTGATGTGGTCACACTAATATTGATGCCTTCTAGGCAACACCAAATCAAAAGGCCAGCATAATTATTTGCCGTAGATACATGCCCTTGTGTTTATTCACGGGTCTGAAATGCAGTGTTCATACTTGTCTAATAATGAGCATGTGGAGCTGCTAGCTATACATTATAGCCACTGTCACCTTAATTAGATTGTTAACTAAGGAATTGTGACCTCTTGACCTTCCCAGATATCTGCATGGGGGTATTATTAACATATCCAAATAATACAGCAGTTGAATGTATACCGCACTATAGCAGGGTACATTTTCAGTGTTCACATTTTAGAAATAATCACCAAATTACAAAGCTCACAATATAAAAAACTTCAAAATCAGGCTTCCATGAATGCTTACAGAACATACATCCATACATGTACTTCAGGGGTCTACATTATGAGCATGCTTGTACCCCGTATATATTAATATAAGGTAGGTGGTCTTAGGTATTTACTATAAATTACTGTATAAAATGCTTCACCTTAACTTTTGTAGCAATATAGCATTAAGCCGTGAGTTATTTTTTCATACACAGTGGTATATTCAATAATGTTGGGGTTTACAGTAGACGTGGACATTTCCACTCTTTGAGTAATAAAATAGTATCAATAGTAATAGTAGAAGTAATAAAATATTAAATAGTAATAGTAATATAAACTCCAGATTTAGTGTGACAGTCCAAGGTAACACATTTTGAACGCCCGTGGTTGACAGTACCACATACTCATGCAACCTCCAGCTCCAGCCGCAGATCGGGGGATGCCGCGTGGAGCCGCGAGCTTCCACATGAGCATAAACATGTAATGTGTAAATCCAGCTGTTGGCCGCACTTACGCCATTAAGTGGCCACTGACCTAAAAGTGCAAGGGCTTCCCCACCATCGTCATTCTGGTCCTGATTACAACTGCAGGTTAAGGTTCTCAATATCATACAGATCTTAGTGGATCTCATACATGAATCTACACAGCATACTTTTAACTCTTTATGAACACGGGGATAGAGCAATTCTACACAGTAATGATCAATCACCTCTCTGCCATTTAAAACCTTGAAGCGCTAACCTTTGGCAAAATTGGATTGATTTGCTGAAGTACTGTTTATGCAGTTCTTGGAATTTTATTTATTTAACTAAATTATGTTCTGTAGGTAAACAAAGTGTTTAATTGTAAGAGCGGAAATGATTTAACAAGAGCTTTGAAAATTATAATGAAACTGCTGTCAATTTTTGGATCACGCAGGATAAAATCTCCTTTTGGCCAACTCACATATTAATACTGCAGCTGTGCTGGAGGATAAAGTGCTCTCAACCTATTCCAAATCCAGAACAAATCACTTAATCTTTAAGACAAGGACCTCAAGCAAAACCAGAGTTCACAGCCTTGATTTAGCTGCATTTGTTTTGCAGCAGAGGTGACTAAGCTGGATTTTACTCCGAGATTTTGTTTTTAATAATGTTATTAACGCAAAAGTCTCTCAAGTAAACATAATGTTCTGATAGGATGGATAAATATATTGTTTCATAAGCAGGCCTAGGAAAAATATACACCGGACTGTCTTAACTTGTGTTAGTTTTATAATTAATTTTTGCGAAATTACATTTTATGGATCAATGTGTATTCTACTCCATTGTTACAGCGCTACAAAATGTGGTGGCACAATAAATGGAATGCTTGGTTCTTGAAAAAATAAGAAGCCAATGAATCTTACCTGTTGAAACTGAATAGATGGGTTCAATATTCAAACAGAAATGCCATTTTCACACATTTGAAATATCTAGAGAAAATGTTAGTTACAATATCAGCGGTGACATTAAGAGCTGTCCAGAGATGGACCTGCTACTGCAAAGAGAAATAAAAACAATGCAAAAATTCACCCAGCGAATACCATTCATAAAAACATCCATCTAAGGCATAATTATAGGGGATTCCGTCATGCTATTGTTACGTACCTGGCTGCTGGTTCCTCCGAGTCCTCGGATCGGCAGCCGCCATCCAAGAAGGGGGCTTGGCACAGCAGCCTCAGCTGCCGTGGAGAAGGGGGAGACCTCCCACCTCCGCGAGAAGGCTTCCTATATAACCACAATTCACAGCTCAGTCCGTGCTTGTGTGTTTGAAGCTGTGGTGTCTGTCTTAGTACAGGCACTATTTCAACCTACACTCGTGCTTTAGCTCCCTGACCCCGTCTGACCCTGTGTGAACTCCTGGTTACTCACCTCCTTCTACTTTCGGATTATCTTGTCCCATGATTTCGGCTTGGTTTGACCTTAGTAAGCCCATACTGCCTGTCTTGACAATTGGACTATCTGACTACAAGTTTGCTTTTTCCAGCTGGTTATTACTGCTCATGGCCTGCGCTGGCCCTCATGGCCCCAAGCTCCTGTGTTACGCTCCCAGCCTTGGGCCTGACGCACCCTAAGCATTCAGCAAACAAGAAGATTAGCATTTTGCACATGGCTAGCGTTTCATTGGCTGCTTAAGTGGGTAAAATGTACAATATGTCAGATTTAACCGCTGCAGAAAAGATGAGAAATTGCTCCCAAAATAAGCAACTTTTCATTTTGCCCTATTTTTATTTTAAGGAAAACTAAGAAAGGAAAGCAAGAACAACTCAGACATCATAATCTTTAGTCACAAAAGTCTCAAACTATAAAAAGAAATGTATTCAGCTTTAAAGGAAACCCGGAGAAAACCACAGGTTTCCTCAGACTGTAGATTTATGGATCCAGACATCGGCCCTTTAACCTTTGTTTGATACAAAAAGCTGAAATTGTGTTTCACCAATCTTGCACCATCTACTCACTAAAGATAAATGTTTGTAATTCAAAGAGCTGACAGCACCATTATAACAAATTTTGTTGCAGTAAAAATGCTTATTTTGGGTCTGTAAACCATTTGAGTGTAATTCTAAAGCTGTTTCATATGTTTTATTACCCGCATGAAATCATTCTTCTGTTTACAAGAATAACTGTATATGCATGACAAATTCTGCAATAACCCACATTCAAATCTTCCCCAAATAACATTAGCCCTGTCCCTCACTGTTTTGTGTTTGCATTCGCTTCTTGATAAAAAAGAGAATGTGGAAGAATCACTCATCGCAAGCACAATGATCAATGAAATGCTTCGAATGTAAATGGACCGCTCATACATATCCATTTGCAGATACATTTAAATAGAAAATTGTGTGCCTGCAACTTGCCAACATTTCCCATAGTCATTAAACATGCATCAAAATATAAAATGCCAGAACTCTATACCAAACCTACAAGCATTATGTTAATTAAAAACATAGAACTTGACGGTAGATAAAAACCATTTGCCCGATCTAGTCTGCCTGCTGTAAATCATCAAGTCCTCGGGTCCTGTCTTAAATTCAGGATAGGGTTATGTCTACCCCATACGTGTTTATATTTCCTCGCTTCTGATGGGAGGCTGTTCCATTTATCTTTCACGCTCCCTGTAATGTGAAATTATTACTCTAATACTATATTTTTACAAGGCAGATAAGCTTACATAGAAATATTATGTGACGGCAGAGAAAAAACATTCATGTCTTTTAGTATTCCTGCTGTTAAAAACCTTACACCGTAACCCTTCTCTAATAAGGGCATATTGTTCCTTAACACCTGGAGCTTTCTTCCCGTTTTAAACACATTCTTCTTGGACTTTCCGTATACCCGCACATGTAATACATCGTTTTTTTCAAGGACAGATAGGGCATCTTTTTTAATACGTATAGCCCAACAAAACGTGCATCACACGACATAAGGGTGTACATAATTAAAATCATAAAAAAACTAGGAAAATCATACGCTATCCATATTATTCCTCCATATATGCCAAACTAAATCATATGCCAAACTTTATCTATTTTGCTGTCGTTGATTGAAAGCAATCTCCCCCCCCGCGTTCACAGCCTTCACATTTCGTATACAACTGTGGCTTTCATAATTCCAGAAAGTCTCATATTTCCATGATATCACACAAGAACAGTTATATTATTATTTGAAGTCATATTCAGCACTTCGGACCTACATGGCTACTAGCAAGCCTTGTTAGTGATTTTATTAGATCAGGCAGTTTACTTTATCACAGAGTTTACTTCATAGCATTGCTACTAGTTAGTTATTGATTCATGCACTGATAATCATTTCATTAGGAAATAAGTAGAAGAGGTATAATATTTGGAGTATTATTGCCCTTTTTTTCCTATTTGACATACCATTACAGCTTTCTCATTATGCACATTTGTAAATTGTCTTTCTATTCTGCGATGGAGCCGTTGTAGCATTAGAAATGGGATTAGTCCCAGGGTTAAACGATCATGATTGCTGTGGGACAATACATTGCAGCTCGTTTCCACTATAGACTCAACTATACACAAAAACATGTCTGTGTTTATTATGCATGAAATCAGCAAACAGGGAATTTCTATTTTGTTCAGCTGGATCGCGAGAAACAAAACAGCTGCATATGTGAATAAATAAATAAATTAACAAAAATAGAAACAATTAGAGTAGTTTGAATACCAACTAAACTAGTCCCAGCTTGGCCCAAGCCTATGGACCCTACTTAATGTCCTTTCCCTTCTGATTATGTGGTATGCTTGCTACGTTTAGTACAACAAACACACAGAGTTATTGACTATTCATTAAGTATGCAGAGCTAACGCTCAGCAAGACCGAGGCACATTTGTTCATTACTTCATCAGCTTGTTCATCAGATTCATTACTTAATGGTTGCGACATTTCCTGAGTGTTCCTGAGCTGAGTCAACACAGAACACTTTTAAGGAAGCAAATTTAGGGAAAATGTGTGTTACCAATGTCTAAATCATCTGAAACAATCCAATCTCCAAAACAGGGGCCTATCAAGTGAACAAAAAATTCAGAAGAAGGGATAAAAGAACTGATCTACTAAGGCTTGTTAGCACATCATGGAGCACAGAGCAAATGATGGTTTATGCAAGTGAAACCATAAATCATTTGTAAGGGATTATAACACTCACTGCGAATTACATAAGAGCAATACCTTAGCCAAAGGATACATTTATAAAAAACACTATAACTAAGATCTGCTCTAGCTGACCAGGACAGGATGGTTGGAAGCATTAAAAACACAGAGTCGCTATGCATATCAATATTTAATATTGTCATATTGACAGCTGGCTGCAAAGATGGTAAATTCTCTAGAGACCAATTTCCTTGCCGAGACTGTGATTGATTTTAACTGGAGTAACAGAACCTATAGTTTTAACTAAAAAACCTGTCCTATGAGTGGCTGCTTTGTTAACGCTTTGTACTCTTGCTGTACTTTTTCTACAGACATGCACATTATTGCGCCATGGCTATCTTGTGGCTGTTTATGTGTAAATCTTGGGTCAATAAGCTGATTTGCAAATTATAGACAACATCTGAAATGTAAAGGTGCTTCTATATGCAGTCCTAACACCTAGACAGCACTGATCTGCATTACAAACCTATGCTTCAATCAAAATATTTAAGTGATATATTTTTAACCCTTTGCATGCTAGGGGTTGGGGCATATTTTCCCTATGGGAGACTGGGCCAATTCTCATCATTTCCCCTATATCTAGTAATAGCAAAACAGTTTATACGCTACCTATGGAAATATATTATTTATATTTCATTAATTGATTGTTGCCTTACTGCAGTGATTGGAATTTACCTTTTTACTGATCTGTCCGTAAGACAAACCCTGCACATTAACAAAGCTTTCCTATGTAACAGATGTTTTATATATATATATATATATATATATATATAGCGCTAAACATGCAAGATCTCTCCTGGGGGATGCTGATTTGCTCAGGAACTGATTGACAGCCTACCTACACTATAGAAAAGGACTACGGGATGATAGACTTTAAAGTGCCACTACATACTTGGCACATTGTTGGCATCTTTGGCTAGTAGTCACTTTAGGAAAATAAAATGCAAACATAGGAACATCTCAAGCTACATACAAAACCATTAACCCGAAATATATCAGGTACCCAAAACAGGACTCCTTCTTCAGGGTGTATAATTAGAGGTGAATGAGGGCATGGTTACAGGCCGGTCAGAGCCATGCAGTTTCCTTCCCTCCTTGTGTTACAGAATGCTGGTATGTGACTTCATACCGCAGCACATCAGTTCAGTCTGCCATGTGGAGGCCACATTGGAGATGTGATTGACGCCTGTGCTTCAGAAACACAGACCTCAATTGATTTTATAGACTTAGCAGCCAGCCAGGGAAGATCCTCTGATGCCTATGACTAAGCGACACTGTTGGGCAGAGAACGCATAAGGAGTTCACCTATAAGGTGACCTGGACAGTAAGGTCTCTAGATGGGACAGCATTGTAGTACCTGAAAATAATGACTCACTGAAATTCGAATGATTGAGAGGTATGCAGAATAGTATAATGTTCCTTTTACAGCATAATCAGTTTTAAATGTATATGCTAGTCTGATAAGTAAATTTCACATATTTTATTACATATGATAGCACAACGATCTGGTGCAAAATGTTCGATGTAAAGCAGAATCCCATCTGTTGGATCAGATACATTTTAACTTTCTTGAAGAACAACAATTGTGTTATCAGATCATGTCGGCAACAGCTGCAGATGCCACAACGTACCGTCATGGTATTTAGGCTTGTGACATATATTGTCCCGCTTACATAAAGCTGGAACATACAAGGTTGACATAAAAGTATGATTTTTAGAATTCATTAGCAAGTCACGCTGTTTTGTTGATGTCGAATTGTGATTTTGAATTTTAAAAAGGAAGATAATTTGCTGATCCATAATCACTAAGGTATTGTACCAGCTGCCCTCTCAGCATGGTGACTATCTTTATCTCTATTTCAATCACTATTCATATTAAAATTTTACATTAAATTGTTATTAAATTGTACTGCATTGCTACTTATGGATAGCATTATATTACATTTACATACATTTATTTATATAGCATATATATATATATATATATTACACCTTTGTCAGTGTCAGAAATGGTTAAATATTAAATGTTACCCTTAGATGAATTGAATCATAATTCATAAATACAGATGATCTATTTGTGTTAGTGTCTTAGTTTTAGGACATTCGGGTATATTATTGATGGTAGATCCTGTCCTAGGTCAATACAAAGGAGGTCACTCAGGGAACATATAAATTATTATTACCTTGAATGTCATTGTTTAACAGATTACTTTTAGAGTGTGCAGCTATTGTGTGTTTGTTTTTTATCTTCTTTAAAAGTTATATGAGAACATGCAACACATTTAATCGATAAGCCATTTATCAAGGCACATAGGCTTACATTCATGTTATGTTATAGATTGTTTTAATATGTATTTTGTAATTTTAAATATAGTTCAAGTCTAGTGTAAAGCCGGAAACGGTGCAATTAATCAAAGTTTATAACATCAAGAAAAGGCCAAGGTACTCTATGAAAGCTTGATTAATCATACCATGGTGCATGCAGGCTATACAGGCCATCCTTGAGACTTGTATCCTGTAAACACTCTCTGCGGGAGGCCAAATATTAACACAAAAACACACACTTACACTACCATACTCATACATGCACACTTACACTAACTCACACACATACACACTCACACTCAATGAAGTGTGAATGAATTCATTTTAGATATTTCTTTAACACATACGGTATTACTGCCGCTTACATAAGATATGGTCTTATGACTCTCTATAGACACAAAGGAACAACTGATTGTTACACATTTTACTTGTTTACTTACTATGGTGTCTCGTAACTGTAAGGTATATCTGTATCCTGACCAATTACTTTGTTTTAGTTACGTATTTCAAACCTTGGCTACCTTGATGCAACCTAGGCTCATTCTTCGTGATCGGGACAGTAATTTGACTATTCTACATCTCTCCTACATCTCTGCCTAGGTGAGTCACACTGAGCCCAAGTAAACTTCAGTATGAATTACAGTCCAGCTGACCTCAGGAAGAAATGATGCAACTTCTGTAAGTGAATTTCGACTTGACTGTTAGGAGAATAAATACCTGCGGGAGGCATTAAATTGGAAAACATGTTGTAAATGAAAGTGCAGAAAATGTTCTGCACACATCTTTTTGTAATTTTTATAAACCCCATGGAATACGGATGCCAGGAAAACTGGAATTTCAACAGGAGTCAAAGACCAAGATTTTTAATTTGTTTCATTTACTTTGTTCCATTTAAAGGAATTGTTACCCAAACCTGGTTTCTGCAGCTCATTCTATAGCTCATTATATCGAATGAATGCCCATTAAATGAATCTAGTGAGATATGATGCATTTAAAATAGGGGATTTGACATCTGTAATCTCTAGTGCACTCAGGCCAGTTGTCCTCTTATCAAATAGATGTTGAAGAGAGAGAATTTGTTTTCTTTCCTTTGGTCAAGATTTGTCTTTTTCATTACTTTTTAATACATCTCCATCATCTCCCTTGCTTAAAGAAAATGTCCCTATGAAGCCATGCTCATGCTTGCAATTAGAAACCTTGATCAGTTCAGTAAGCATTTTTGGTTGCTTCTCCAAAGAATTGATTGCTCCTTTGTTTGTCGGAAATTAGAAATGCAAAAGGCAAAGTCCCCTGTTGATCTTTCAGATATTTAAATTCTAATATATTAATAGTTTCCCCACCTGCTGATAGTAAGACAGTTTTACTTGCACAGTAGACATATGTATTATATTAGCTTACAAATGTACATTTAACAAAAGCAGTTCCAAAAAATTCTCAAGATCTTTACTGACAAATTGCTGAACAGATTTAAATGTAGGTTATTTTTACTCGCTTGAAATTCTTAAATGTACAAATTTAATTAAATTCTGGATTAACAATAAAGACAGAGAAAATATAGAAAGTATAACATATGTAATAAAGCTTATAGTAATTCAGACTGAACACACTGTCAGACAATCGCAAGTTAATGTAAACTCTACTTCATGACAATTTGTACCCCTCATTTTTGCCCTAATTTATGAAAACTGTAAAAAGTAATCTATATTGTCAAAACTTGGAACCGTTTATGTTCCCTATTGTTACTTTTTTAATATAGGCTTTAAGAATTTTTTCTGGATATTATTTTGATGTGACAATTTCAATTCTTGATTTGCAATTGGCACTGAAGAGAACATTTAAGTAGCCAGATACAGACATTGGCAAGGACACATAAACAATTAAGACATTGCGATTAAAAATTAATTAGCTTGGAGATCAAATATAAGCAAATGAAGCAAACAAGAAAAAAAGTAAAAAATAGCATTGATCTAGCATTATCAACAACATAGCTATGCTTACTTAACGATATTTATTCAATTATGTCATAGCTAATTATTTTTGCCAGTACATTAACTCGTGATGAGTTATTTCACAAACTGGATCTCTACTAATTATCTTAGCTACAAACAGGTTAGACAAATGGATGCCTTCCACTGCAAACAATAATAAGGGGCCCTCCAATGGATGTATATAGGTCTTGGATCGAAATGGATATGTCTCAGTGGGTAAAAAATCAGTATTTACACATTTATTTTACAAGGTGCCAAAATGTAGCCAGTTATACGATAAGTAACACCTTACCTGAAGCCCCTTATGAACTGCCCCTAATCATGGCCACATACCCCTTCCTGGTGCCTATATGTAGCAGGGGAGGGAGAGCTCTGCGCCAGCTCTCAGATATTCTTGGATATGTCAGATACACAGAGCTTGCCTTGATATAATAGCGCAGTCCACAGACAGGCAGCTCTTAGAGAGCAGTAATATATTTTAAGGCATCAAGGCCTTCTGGCTTGGAAGAGACTGCTTGGAACCTGGGTGAGGATTTCGGTCAAATAACGATCAACAATTATGTCAGATCTGGGGCGGAGTTTATTTTGGTAGGAATAATTCATAGTATATATATGTATGTGCCTTATTCATAACTGTTTTCTGTATTCAGTTATACTACCAGAGAAGAGAAGATTCCCACCCGACCTCCCAAGCTTTGTTGTCCAGTGGTCGCCTATGCCTCCTCTTAAACTCTGGCCCTTTCCATGACTTTACCTTTTCCTGCATCTCCTGCCGTGTGAGATGAAAAGGGGTTAAGTCATGTTATAAAATTGAAGTCGCCCTGTTCATTTTTTAAATGTAACCAATATCTTTCATTTTTGTCTAATATTCCATTTCCTTTATATAATTTATTGTATACTACACATGGAGAGAAAAAAGAACCACTGTAGGACGTACTTTGTTTTAAATCAAATTAAGCCACAGATAAGCACAAATATTAAATTGTTCAATCTGATTACATTGCTCAATTACATTAGTATTTGCATTATCTCGACCAGAAACACCAAAATTGTATTATCTATTTGAACCAAGGATGTCACATCCAAGCATTTTTTTAAATTTACTTCAAAACCAAGAATTTCTTAAATTTTAAATACATGATGCATAAGAATCAAGGACCTAAAATAGGCGATTTTGATGGATGACTTTTTGAACAAATAATATAATGGGATTTTTTTTCCCAAAGTAAATCATTACTAGGAATGTGTAGCTAAGGGTAATTGCACAAATAAGAGACAAAATGCTGTTCTAAGAATATTCTTTTCCTGACTTATGCTGTGACAGAGTTAATGTCACACAAGCTTTTTAAACGATTTGTTTTGTTCTGGAAAATATTAAAGATGACGGTGTTTTCCAAAAATACAGAATAACCCTCTCAAGATTAAATACTATTATTCATGCGGGGGCAGTGAAGTGATAAGTGGATCTCTAGTTTCAGGACGATGGACAGCACATTGAAATAAACACCATAGCATAGCAGATAAATGGAATATCAAATCTGTTCTGTCAATTTCCGAAACTCTACTGTGTTCAGTTCACCATGCCTAATAAACTCATGTATTGGTGCTTACAATAAGCAGTATATATATATTAAATTATCAGCCTAAAAATGTAGCTTCTTTGTCCCCTTCTAAAAATATAAATTCAGCCTGTAGACACAGAACGTTCTATTTGTCACACAGTAGCATGGACGGAAATCCTGGCATCTATTGCCTCTATTTTTTTTGCTATGATTAATATACTTTTGAATTTGAAGCGGCCCCGGGACAGGCTGCTCTCTATCTCTTAAGGTCAGTATCACACGTAGCACTGGGATTTTTATATATCGATTCTGGTATTTTCCATGTAATGGATCAGCATCTTTGTCACGGCATTGCACGTCTCATTCCCTTCAGTCATGTACCACCATCAATGTTTTTGCCCTAAAGAGGAAATTAGTCCACAGACCGGGTAGCGCTTAGAGAGCAGTAATATTCTCTAAGGCACCTAGGCCTTCCGGCTTGACGTAAAGAGACTGCTTGGTCCAATTTCACAGTGTACCTGGTTTCGGAGAGGTTACTTCTCAGTTGTTGTCATAACTCTTCATTCTTATAACTTATCCCTCAGTGACTAATTATAACAAAACTTAGCAACTTTACAATCTATTTTAGTGGTAAATGTGTCAGTGACCTTATTTTGGTACTTCCCCGTAGAGTTTCATAGTGATAAATATGATCCACTTTTTGCAGTTTATTCTTAGCACAGTACCTTCATCTTCTTACAGTACAAAATGCCACCATTTTTACTCTAGGCTTTGGCTTGAATACCTCCCATATGATCGAAGATACAGGGCACCGACTGACAGGTGAGTCGACGACAAATTAAGCTACACAGCTACACCCGTAGTAACATTAATCGGGTGCTTATGATTAGAGGTATTCTTTGGAAAGGTAAGTATGAAGATGGCAGCAATCATGGAATCAAACATTAATGTTTTAGTTATTCTATTTCTTAAAACAATGTGTGCTTAGTTTGATTGTGGGTTTTTCTTACAAGTTGTTCAAAGAACATATGCTTTGCAATTTTTTTTTAGTGTGTGTAATTCTCACCACAAATAATATTCAAGACCCTAACCTCAACAGCGCACTTGGCGAATAAGCCTAATAAGTGATGTATCTAAAGAATAATAAGAAATATTCTACTTAATGATGAAGGAGTCTTAGTATTACACCTGGAAATAAAAGGTAAACTACCTGTGGCTTCATGAGTAGGGCTAGAAATACATAGGGGTGGGGCTAGCTGCATGTAGGGGTGGGGCTAGCCTCAAGTAACCTTTAGTGGTTGGAGAATGGAAGAGAAGTGGGTGGAGTGTGGGAATGGAGAAACACCGCTCCCCTACCCAGAGAAAAAACTCACTGTAGATCTCAAGAGTGATGTTCAGAAAGAGCAACGGATCATCCCTCGAGACTTAAGGAAATAGGATTTCCGATTTAACAACAGAGATAAATCAAATTCAGTGCATCCTGTAATGCATTTTAGCAAGAAAGTATATTATATAATTGTTATATATATATATAATAAAAATACAAATGCAGGCATGTCGCTTTATTTATTTAGGACTCCTGTGGGACTGTTTACTGTTTGAAAATAAAAAGGAAGCTGTTTGCTAGTTTTAAGGCTTTGCATCTAAATTCAAATGAAATCAATATTGTTTAAAAAGATTTTGTTATTTAGATAAGCTACATCATTGCTTTGCAATTCCCGCTGTTGTATGCATATGATTAATTAGGTAATGGAAAATGGAAATATATTACACATTTAGATATTCTATATTAACACATACGGTTTATGTGTATATATATATATTAGTATTTATTAGGTTAAATGTACCTATAGACTTAATACTAATAAAATTATAAAAACAACAACTTTACTCCATACTAACACGACCTTAAAATAAGCTTCCCTGCTTGCTATTACTTTAGCGCTCCTTTAGCCTTCAAACACAATTTAGAAGAATTAACCTTACCGACTAATACTAACCATTCTTTGTGACATGCTGAGCGGAACATGAAATCCCTACTGAGAAAGAAAACGACAGTATTTTTTTACTGGCTCTTTAAAAACTGAAAGCTGAGAATTTTTATGTCCGATGTTCTATAATACACACCTCCACTGACCTTTTACAGAGTTACAGTAATGTGCAGAATAGCTGCGGGCCTCTTCATTTTGTGAAATAGCAAATGTGACCTTTCCATACTAAGTGCAAAAATAATATACAAAAAGGGTGATGTGCAGATGGTATATGTAGCACATTGCATGTTTCCCCTTCATTTGAACTAATGACTATGCAAAGACTTGTATAAAGGGTCATCTTTGTGGGTACGAGACGTTTGTAGGCAAATGCTCTTGGTGCTTTAAAAGAAACCTTAAACCAAAATGCTTGTCCACTTGTAACCTTAACAAATAAGTACATAGGTTTTCGTATTGGCAAAACGTTCTTGACTATTAATTGCAAAGTTTAATTGGATTTTCATTAGTATTGTTTAATGGAAAACCTTTAACAATGACTTCACAAACGGTTCCTCTTCTACAGCCACACCAAGTTCTAGTTGTTGTCCTCACTGGATTGAAGTTAAATGAAATACGTATGAAAAGAATGTGTTTAGTATCAAATTATTTGTGTGAAATTAAATAGAATGTGTGATTCAGGCTTTTTAGTGAATACTTTAGTAAATACTAGTATTGTAATAAAAAACATTAGTAATCACAACCTGAAATGCTTTATTTTTGCTTTATGAAATGGCTTAAGACATGGTCATAATTTAATGTATTTTTTGATGAACAGGTTGTGAGATTAAACATTATAGGGTGGTATATCTAATACATTTAATTATATACTTTCATATATTTCTAGTCTTTAATTTAATTAGACTTTAATTTCACAGGCACTGTCAAACGTATGATTGACTACCTGCTGTCGGCAGCATAAATGGTTCATTAAACCACTGGTCTTCGGTCCAGTTAAAGATTTTTCAAATTCACTTGATGTCTCACAATGCATATTTTCTTATATCTATGGTCTTCCATGCTCACTCAAACTAAAATATAATTTCTGCCTTAACAATTTATAATGGATTTTACATAGGATATGACTGCATCAGTAACATAAGCATGTCCATTTAGAATTTTCATTTGTTTTTTATGTCCAATGGATAAAATACTAATATCTACTCCAATGAACCTTTTTATTTGCTGAAATACCAAATTATTGCATTAAGCAGTTATAACAACTTTGTAAAATGGTTTGTACAAGGTTTCAGGTTGAGAATATTAGTGCAAAATTTGACTAACTTACAACTGCAAGAAAAAATGTAGTTGGTCCAATATTAAAACAAGTCCTTAATTCTGAAAAGGGAGGAAAATTTCTGAGACAAAGTACCGGTACATGTTAATATTTTTATTTATTCAAAGTATGTTTTGAAAATCGACTAAATTAAAGATCCCCCATATAGGGTACTATATGTAAACGTCACAGATTGTTTTTCTCCATAATATTTGTGCATATGCTGTAGATACATCAAAGCTAAGAACATGTTTTTAAAGATAGGCTTGTGACCAAGAGAGTCCAGACAACAAGGCGGTTTGGGAAGAACAGCCTTTGGGTAGAGCAGGCCAGAAGGTGGGAGTGCATTGAGTAGAGACACAGGCATATACTGAAACAGGATGATATTGGCTTTAGTATATACCTTTTTGTATGAATTTATATTAATTTGGTATTATATGGGGGAACTGTTGGACAGCTGGCACCCTTTGTGTTTTCACATATTAGCGTAGCTTTACTGTTATTATCTGGTAGCAGAGGCACAAAAGTAAGCAAAGAAAAGGTCATACTACCCATGTTCATAAACAATTATGCTAGCCATAACACAATACCAGTAGCATTCGCAAGTCTTGGTTGGAATTCTTAAACATTTAGTCGGTCAGCTGAGAAAGGACATCAAATATTCAAGAGTATAGTCAAGTCCAAGCCAGGAATAATAAGTTGGTAAACAGTAAACCGTGACACAAACAAAGGAGTGACAAGTACATGTATCCAAAATAAGTAGAGCTTAGCTTAAATAAATGTATTTGCCACTGCAATTTTCATCAACACTCATACAGTGCCCTCTATTGATATTGGCACCCTTGGTAAATATGAATGAAGAATGCTGTGAAAAATTGTCTTCATTGCATAGAGAAAAATTTAAGGGATATGATGATCTTGTCTTCACAAAATTCACAAAAATACTCTGCTCTCACAAACAATTGTAAACACAAAACAGGTTTATCAAAATAAAAATATATTTGTGTCACAATTATTGGCACCCTTTTAGTCAATACTTTGTGCTACCTCCCTTTGCCAAGATAACAGCTCTGAGGAGGTTGGAAAATACATGGCAACTGATCCGAGATCATTCCTCCAAACAGAATCTCTCCAGATCCGTAAAATTTCAATGTTGATGCTGGTGGACTCTCATCTTCAGTTCACCCCACAGGTTTTCTATGGGGTCCAAGTCAGGGTACCCAAATGGCCATAGTAGGACCTTTACTGAATTTGTGGTCAGTAAACCATTTTTGTGTTGATTTTTATGTATGTTTTGGATCATTGTCCTGCTGGAAGATCCAACCACAGCCCATTTTTAAGCTGTGTGGAGGTAATCAGAGACAGCCTTCAGCAAACTGAAGATGGTTGAGCTTGTTTCTGGTGATGTAGGTGATATTGGATTGTAGTTTTGGAGACATTATAACGCAAGTAATTCTGCAATTCTCCAGCTGTGATCCTTGGAGATGATTTGGCGACTTGAACCACCGTCTCCACAGTGCATTGAGACAACAGAACCGCACATCCTCTTCTAGGTTGATTCAAAACATTTCCAGTTGACTGGAACTTCTAAATTATTGTCCTGATGGTGAAAATGTGCATTTTCAATGCTTTTGCTATTTTCTTCCCATTTTCTGAAGCTCAACAACCTTTTGCCAGATTAAATCAATTATTGATGTCAATATTGGTTTAATCCAGAGGCATCCTAATCCAAATGTGACCTACTGGACATCATGGTGCGGTTTTTCACTGCAGATGTTATCCTCCAGGCCGCACCTCGATGTCTGGTGGGCCACATTTGGCGAGGGGTGAAGTCTGTGCTGGCAGAGTCTCATCTCTGCTGACCACTTCCGCGTTCCTGTCTCCTTTCCCACAACTCCACTTATTCTCTTGCCTCTTCTTGTTCTTCTTTCTTCATCCGCTTCTCCCTGTGTCTTCTTTCTTCATCCGCTTCTCTATGAACCAGTGCCCCCGGACCACACCCTCACTCCTGATAAAGTGACCCACTGAAGAAAAAACATGCACACCCCTGTTTAGTCTCATACATTGTTTTTACAATATTAAGGAAACATCATATGTACACCCTTGGGTATTAAGAGGAAAAAAAACAACTTTTATCTGCTGAGGGTAGAAATGTCTAAAACATGTATTATCGGTATATTAGCCTGGACAACAGAAAAGAAAAGCAGAACAAAGAGTTTCACCTTCAGAAAAACAATCTGCATTCACATATTTCTGTCTACATACTTATCAAGACCATAGAAAAAATCAGCAGTTTCATATAGATCATTGGAGGGCATCCAAACCATTTAACTTCCTTGCCAGCACGAGAAGAAAGTATGTCTAGAACTCCCTGCAAGAGAAGATTACTAACCTGGGATTTTTTATCATGTTGATGTAACATTTCATCTTCCAAATTACCTGAATCGAGTTCAGGAGATAGAAATGTTAAAAATCCATTGAATGTGAAAATAAAGGACTACAGTTTCTGTCAAATCAAGCACAAAAGTAGGTCACTTCATGTATTTTATTTTCTGAAAATGATGTATAAATGTGGAGGTGGGCTCCCTTTGTTCTTAGCATTAGTGGGATTTTAAAAATATGAGAACATTATAATCATTACTACACAGTAATAATAGTTTATTCTATGTAATACCCTACATTTTGAAGATGTTAGAACTGCCCCAGGCTTGACCATCACCTGCTTGGGAGTTTGGACTGATCTTAGTTTACAATACCACATAGTCAATGATCAACAATCCCTTGCTATTGTCACATACTTAGTTACGTGTTTGTGTGTGCAGGATACATTAGTTCTTCATTCTCTGTGATGGATTCGGCATACTGATGCAGCTGCCCACCCCAAAACACACCATCTCTCTATGAGATCCTTCAGCCACTGTTCGGTAGCCCCCTTTCTTTGAGGAAGGACACATTTTGTTTTGTTCTGTTTCATTCCGTGGTATCCAATTGGTCTAATTTTCTGACCATCCTCCTGCCCCAACCTCATCAAGCTTATAGTTTATAATTTCAGATTGACGTTTGGCACTTTGTCTTTGAAAGCCGGTTAGTTAATATTACTGAATAGCGATCTTCTCTATATAAGACTCCCTTCTGTGATTCAGAGCCTCTCCTCATTGCGAGCCCATTTGAAATTCGGTTTCTTGTATTATGGTTGTCTCATGAGAGCTGTATTGTAGCGAGACTGTTTAACAGCTCCTGGGCTGATTAGCAGTCAGTTTCCAAAAGAAGTCTTGCACCATTTCCCAAAAAAACCTTGGGCCTGATTACTGTCAATACAAGCTTCCTATTATAGTGAAGAAAATTCTGCTGATTGCTTGCAGACTTGTTAGCTTCTCCAACTATAAAAAGTTAAATCTGATTGCTGCCTTTGGTCATCATACAGGTGGAACTGAATTATTGTACTTGTTTTTTAAATGTACTTTTAGCCTAGATCCTAGACATCTAAAGAAAATCTGTAAATAAAATGCAGTAATGTCCCAAAATCTTCACAGGAGGCTAGATGGTGCCTTGTGCCCCATGTCCTTCCTGCCTATTTGTCCATGGACGGGGCAGTCTGGTTGTGAGCCCCCCCTATTGTAACACATTTATTGGATTATTGCCTAAACATTTTTCTTTAATATAATTTATTTATACGCTAACTTTGTAAATATTTCACATATTATATTCAAATAACGATCAATTTATCATTTTGCTTTTGTGTGCAGGTAGTTTTAATGCTGATATTCTGGCCATGCAGTTGTGTATTTGTGCAAATGAAGCAAACACACAAAAAGCTCTGTTTATCTATTTTTGGGTGGTTCAGCATTGCAATTAAATTTATCCAACATTATTTATCCACATTTTCATATTAAATTCTACCTTTTAATCTTCCATTCCTGCAGTTGGCCAAATTCCAAGAAAACGAGATGTACAAACACACAAAAGGCTTCCTGGAACTGTGCAAGACTTGGTCTTCCAGCATTTTCAGACATAATTATCCTGATGTAGTTTAAGTCAATTATTTGGCAAGTGGAGCATGCCATGAAATATTACTGCGTACTTTAAAAATCAGAATATATTTATCATTCATGCAATCAATTTTGGTGGGACATTTTGGTGGGATGCTTTCAAACATGTTTCTTTCTTTATGTTTTTATTTTCCTTAACAGTGTTTTAAAAGACATGGGCTGTAATTCATTACCTATAGAATTAGATTTTGACAAAGTAGCGAAATGTAAGTTGTAAAGAAAAGTTGAAACAGTACATATTGCGATTAAATGATTGGTGGGTAAATTATTAATCATAATTTATGAAGAGCAACTCAAGTACAAAGATATGTTTTATTATTACTATAACAACCATTGAAATATGCATACCAATTATAGGGTATCCATATAAAGTAAAGAATTACCTCACAAACATGTTGTTTGTAGACCTTGTGAAAGGACGAAACACACACAAAATCAGTTTTATTACACAGCGCTTCGCTAGCAAAAGGCATAACCTCATTCTATAACTTTTATATCAGTAACATTATCCATCAGTTTTTCATATTTAGCTATTTTCAGGTGTAACATCTAACGTGTATTTCATATATTACACCAATAACTATACAGGTGCTGTGAATTTAATGTGGAACTAACACTTTCACTGTCTATATTTGCAAATGGTAATCCTTATGCATTTGCCAGCCAGCTCCACAACCTACAAGTGGATCATTATTTTAATAGATTAAACATCAAGTGTAACCTGAGGAGCTTTCAAAGTTTTCTCACCTCCATACAGTAAATGGATAATTTAAATTCACGCATAAGGTGCCCTGCGTGAGTTTATTAATGTAATATTGTCCAGAAATGTTTTGATTTATATAATTTGTTATGGGAAATATAAATGGGAAAATATATATATTTTAAAATGGGAATCAAGCTTTTGTGTTTAGAAGTTGGAATGGCGAGTGTGAGTGCGAGAAAAACATTGTGTTATTATAGTCAACCTTAACCCCTTCAGTCCCCTATGGACGTACCTGTACGTCCAAAAAACACATTCCAACAATTCCCTATGGACGTATCCCTGCCACTGGACGGGAGATCAGGCTGTGCCGTGATAGCAGAAGCCAGCATTGTTGGCTTTCTGCTGCCCGATCTCATGTAACAGCTTCCAGCGCAAAAGCCGGAAAACTGTTACATTTTTAAATGCCAATCTCGCGCATTCCCTTCTGGGTCGTGTCACTGCTGACGTTGCCCGGAAGGTCATCGGAGGACAGGATATCCCCTGCAGTGTCTGTGGGAACTTGCATAGAGATCACAGTGTGGTCAGTGCAGGGGGGTCACATTGAGGAGTGATTAAATTTTTTTTTTTTTTAAAAATATATATATAAACCTTTTGTGTCATTATTCAGAGGTGGACTTGGTCGTGTGGATTATTGTCCTGCTACATAACACAACTGCACTTGAGTTTTAGGTCACAAACTGATGGCCATTCAATCTACTTTTCTGTTAGCAGAATTCGTGGTTCAATCAATTATGGTCGCCCAGGTCCTGAAGCAGCAATGAAGCCCCAGACCATCATATTACCAACACCTTGTTTGACTGTTGGTACGATGTTCTTATTGTGGAATGCTGTGTAAGGTTTACACCAAGTGTAACGTGACCCATATCTTCCAAAAAGTTTCACTTTTGACTCATCACTAGAACATTATATCAAAAGTCTCGGGGGCTATCACGATGAAACCCAATTATCAGTAAAATTTGGTTGTTTTAACATCATCATTTAAAAACAGAATTTTATGTTCACTTGGATTATATATATCAAATATTAAAATGAGGTTGATGGCTAGAAACATTTAAGCGTGAAAAATTAAATCATAAATGCAAAAACAGAAGAAATCCTAAAGGAACAAATACTTTTTCACATCATCTTATACAATGGGCCTGGGAAATCAAAGGTCAAGCTTCTTGAAACCCTTTAAACCCCTTATTGGTTAAGTGCTTGGTTCACCGCATATCATTCAATAATGCATTTCACTTTGCCCTTTCAGACAGCTGCTTACAAACTATCAATATCATATCATCTGGTGTGAAAATATTTAATAATTTATGGGAGCTCCAGGAAAAACACCTTGCAAAAGGCAAAACCATAAAATAAAAAACAACCCCAAGGTTTCAACCTTTAGTAACTGTGTGTCTGTTGCACGTCTTACATTTTCTGCTTCAAATTGTGTAAGCAGTGACAAAGAGATTCCGTTAGCAATCTTGCGGACATGCCTCAATAGATCTGTATGTGTATTCATTGGTTCAGGGCTGTCAGTAACATTTACAATAATGCTTATACGTATTTTGACAACAGAAGCAGTTGCGTTTTAATTCTATTTTTGGTTGTTTTCCCTAATGGGTGACACTATTGGCTAAAACATTGCCAAACGTATCATGGTTAACATATAGATTTTATACATTTTTCTGTGTCCACAGAGTTGTCCTCATTTAAAAGTAATCCTTAATAAGGGTTCTAAGACACACAGTATGGTTGTACACAAATGTAGATTATATGCAGGTAACCAGAGTAGTGGGAACTATTTCATTAGTTCTGGGGTGACACTGTATAGTTAAATTGGTAACATTTCTTTAATTCTAATTAGACTGACTTAGCGATTTATTGTGCTGGGCCTGCTTAGATGTTTTCACATTTTCCCTTCAAAATGCATAGTTAAATGTTCATCTCATTAGGCAAATGTTGAGTGATTAGCCCACAATATAAGGGTTACAATTTCCATGTCTTCATAATGGAAAACAGTTTTTTTGCATCGCTAAGACCTAAAAAGGGAAGATTATTTTAGGGGTGCTTATAATTTCTGTAATGAGTACTCCAGTATATCTGTTTGTCCTTGGAAAATCCACACAGTGCCATTAACACTCAAATTATGGTAAAAGGTTGCCAAGATGCCATTGCATGCAATATGTTACAAGACAAAATATATGTGACATTCATGGAGTGGTAGAGTAATTTGCAGAAATGACATCATTGTTTTGTTTCATGTGCAACTAATAACATTATTCCTGGAAGTTTGTCGATCTTGCTGTTTAATGTTTAGGAATCCCCGCCCCACAAGAATGAAAAAACATAAAAAGTTTTTCATTAAATAAAGGAGCCTCAGCAGGTAGACATTATAATCACTAAACCATAATTATGCTTAAAATGAAAAAAAGCTTAGCATTAGCCATGGTTACTATATAGATGCAGAACACAGGGTTTTCCTGTCTTCCTCAGGTATTGCTTCAATGAGAAAGAGAGGAAAACTCAAAAGCTTTTTCTAAGTAGTTTACAAATAAGTGCAGAGACAGAGGACAGGCTCTCGGCCTGCCTGGTTGATGTGAGCAGAGCTGTAGCTAGCTCCTTTTGCGCCCGAGGCAAGAAGGAAAAATTTGCCTCCTCAGCTATTTTATTTACATAGGTTATTTTATTGACACTGCCCTTTCACACAACTGCCCATACATACACATATACACATACACTGGTATTACACACACCTGCCCACACATACTGGCTTTACAAACACCTGCCCATAAACACATATATACATACACTGCCTTTACACACGCCTGTCCATACACATACATATACACATACACACCAGTTTATAAACACACACATATCTACACTGCTCTTACACACACCTGCCCATATACACACACACACCTGCCCATATACACACACACTGCCCTTACACACACCAGCTTACAAACACACACCAGTTTACAAACATACACATATACATATACACTGCCCTTGCACCACTTTCTCCCCATCTCTTACCTTTCTCATCTTCCATCATCTTCCATCCAGTTGTGGGTGTCATTTCAGACCTTTGCTTTAGTACTCCCTCATCACTATGTGCTCGCTATTGATGCAGAGCGCGGGTATATGATGTAATATCCCGGAGACTGACATTAATTGCTGGAAGCCGAGGTTTGAAGTGACAGACCTTGCGCACCCTAATTGTGATCTCCCCATCCAGCCCTTCAGAGCTCCTTGTTGACCAGCCCAGGGGAGGCAGCCTCTCCGCTCGCCCCCTCCCTGAACATACACTACTGTTTTAGGGATTCACCAAGGGGCCCCCAGAACGTGGGGCCTTTGGGCAACTGCCCAGTTAGCCCATGCGTTTAGAGGGCACTGTGCCATTTGGTCCTGCAGCTGGGGGAGTTTCCAAATTTGATGGGGGGGGCAAAAGGGTCTTTGTGTGATGTGTGTATTGGGATGTAGACATATGCATCGCTACAGGGGGAAAGGGGGGCAATTACCCCCTAGATTATTCCTTGCCCCCCTGTACATCCCAATACACACATCACACAAAAACCATAATAATGTTTTCCAAATTAAAATAAAGTTCTATGACACATTGAGGGCTTCAATAAACCATCTTTCTTATCAGCCATGCTGAAGAAATAAAACCCATACATTTTAGTGGCTGGCATCACAGTAAAAGATGCTAACAGAGGCTTTAAATGCATGTCCTTTCAAAAGACATTGTTTTTTATGAAACAATAAAAAGTAATTCTAGTGAAATATAGTTATTCTGCTATAATCATTTTAAGAGTTTTTTTTTATTATTAAACTACTCTTCCAATATACAATCTTTCAAAATATATCAGATTTTAAATAATTGTATCGCCTACATTAATACTTTAATATAGTCAATTCATTTGTATAGTTGTCAGCTGTACAAAATGAATTTGCACTGTATTGGAAGGTATGTCATTTTTACTTACTCTGAATGAAATGATTTTATCATGTTTTAGTCCTTTCGAGACAGCAATTTCCTATGATCAGATAATAGTTCACAATTACATTTGTGACAATTGAAGTCATATCGGTGTCATACAGTTTCTGAGAAATAAATTAAAATTGCTTGTTTTCTTGTTTCATTATTTCTAATGATGTCTCCATGTCAATTGCCATATAACAGAGGTCTCTAAATATTATCATTAATATAATAGGCATATTTTCAAATGAGTCCGTTTACTGAATAAGATCTGACTTTAGAAAATACATCCTAAATTCTACAAACAGACCTATAATGTGTGTGGTCATGGGAATCATCAGCTGGGAATGGGTGGGTCAGAGCAGCAGGAGTAGGGAATCAGATTGGAGGGCTGGTGACACAAATCTAGTGAGCTGGAAGGGGCAGGTCAGAGAAGATGGGGTGGGTCAGAGCAGAGGGGAGATAGGGAGAAATCAGCTAAGAGCATAGAGGAGCGTTGGAAGGGGCAGGTCAGAGTACAGAGAGCAGGAAGGGGTGGGGACCTGAAGGGGTGGGTCAGAAGAGAGGGAGGTCGGTAGGGTCAGGTCAAAATAGAGGGTGGGACCAGAGAAGAGCTAGAGGGGGCTCGGAGCTATAAGGCCCACCCATTGTGACCTACAATTCTGACAGTGACAAGGTTATTATTTAAATTAATATAATTCTTTCTCTCCCTCACTCTTTCTTTATCTTCTTTCTTTGTCTTCTCTCTCTGTCTCTCTTCCACTTTTCACACACTTCATATTTCTTTCTGGCAGGAGACCCTCGTTTCTACATAACCTGCGAGTCCCTGCTGCATGAAGAGGATTCTCCAGGAGCTTGGTGCTGTCGTTTGGCAGCAAGCGCATTACAGAGCAGCAAAGTGGTGGGAAGTGACAAAAGACATGTTAGGCAATGGAGGAGAGCAGAAGGAAACAGAGGTAAATGAGAGAGGAGACGGTGGCAAGACTGTTATATATTTTAGCTTTGTTTTGTTGAAAATACAAGTAAATACCGGTAATAATATATAAACAAATTTTATACGTTACGTTTTATTATTACACTGTAAGATTTGAAACTGATTGTCATATCATTGGAGGATATCTGGGAACCATATACTTCTGCCCCTCATACCTCTTTGCCCCCCATGTCCCTTTTTTAGCAGCTTAGAACGTTCCCTATAAATGTAGTAAAATCATGATAACCCCCTGCCCTCTTGGCAAAAGAACAAACGTGCCTCTTTGGCCATTGGAAATTGTGAGAGTTATGGCTGCTCAAATAAATCCAACCAGCTCATTAAGAAGATATTCATGTGTGTAGACATGATAGGCAACTGATCAGGTTCTTCTGAGCCAACATTTAAGCAATCTTGTTGTGTAGTTTATGCAACATCAGTTTAATTTCCCACTAATTGATGAAACAGGTTTTATTGTGTTGATCAAAAAGTAATGAAAGGCAACAAAACTCGTAGAAAATGTAAACTTCCGTAGTGGGTATAGCTGATTTCCTCTTGCTACTGCAAGATAGCTAACTTCCATCTTATTGCTAATAGCAATATAAGGTTGCCTAATTATAACCAGGAGGAAATTACTAGATGCTTCCTTTCTTTATTACTCGAGTAATTTAAAAATAACACAATTCCATTCACTATAATAGATTGTTAAAGGCTTAGAGTTTGTAAGTTGTCCTGATTAGTGAAAATAATTATATTCTGTAAATGTCATTCCCTGCAATGTCTGTCTGAGAGTGACGCTACTCCACTGACATTTTATTCTAACTTTAAGTCATTATTTTGCCATTAACCCTGCTAATTGACCCTGATGCATTTCACTGTGCTACATCTCCTTTGGGGGTAACTCCTTGACCCTTTTGTGTAGATGAATCTTGTATGTAGTGCTGGTAGCCTTATGCTACAGTTCCCCGCAGCTAAACTGGTGTTGCGAATTGCACTTTTATGTTCGCCAATCCATATTGTCAGTGGACAAGTAGTTTCAACAATGTTACATAAGCCACATAGACATGTCAATATTTACTTACGGAAAATGTTGGTCCTTTTCGCTGTTGCAGTTGATGCACATACCACATCTATGCATACCAGAGGGAAGAGTGAGCCACTGTGATGAAGCCACAGTCCCAGTATTTGGTGTACTACATCTGTTGGCAATCAATAGATCCCTAAGATTTTTCACCCTCTAGTATAACATCATTGGCATCATCAACCTTCTTGTCCGATTGTAACATAAACCAAAATTTGTTTGAAACATTACGCATCAGTCCCGATTGAGTAAGTGGTTCGATGGAATTCTATTCGAAGCAGCTCATCTGTATTCCTCTGTTAAGCCCTTACTGCTCAACACTTGAGATGATCATATGCCCTGGAAATAAAATATTTAGTAATATCTTCTGTTCTAACCTTACATAAATCCTTGTTATCAATAATGTGATGCTATCATAAAAAAGGGCCGTAGGGTAGATTGTCTATCAGACTCTTAAGGTGGGAGGAAGCATGAAGAAAGAATGCCAAATGAAGAATATGTCATCAAAGCCATATTTCCATGATATATGAGGGGGCCACATTGCGGTCCCCTGCACTTGCAAATAGAATTTACCATCATAAGTAAAATAGTTTTTGGTAAGATCAATTTTGAGAAGGTCCAAATAAAAAAAAACCCCTTATACTCCCCATCGATATCAAATGTACCTATGGCTGTACCTAGAGCCTCCAGACCTCCATCATGTGGTATGGAGATGTAGAGGCTGGAGACATGGTGGATAACCATGTATCTATATCCAAATGCTCAAAGCGTGATATTTTATGAAAAAAATATTGATGTATGAACGCATTTGTTGCACTAATGATTGTAGATGTAGATCTACAAATAGAGAGGGTCTGTAATACTGAATTACACACAGATACAAAAGGCCTGGGGGCTTCTGCAAATTCTTGTGGATCTTGTGGAAATATAAAAATATGTGGTGTTTTCATAAAAAAGAAGACCCTTGATCATTCACAATATGTTGTAGGTGGGCCAGTTGTACTCTAACATAAATATAATCCGGTATCCATGGTAAGGGATCACTTTGTAACAGCATTTGATGAGATGACTAATATCATTAAGTTGCTATTATGCCTCCCTAATATATTGCATTATATCCATAACAATGATGGTTCCAGCCTTATCACCTGGTCTTATTGATATGTTTACATCATCACGTAGAGAAGTGACTGCCCGTCTTTCTTTGACCGTAGGATTATAATTTACCTTTGTATTGCATTTAATTTAAAATATTTCCAATTTGCATAATTTAATATATATGTCTCAACACTAGAATTAGAAGGTTGAGGAATAAACGTACTTTTCTTTTACAGCGGCTACAATCCCAGATAGGTTGGGTGGAGACATCATTGGAAGCAGACAATGTAAGGGACTCATTTGAATTCTCTCCAAAAAAGCTTTTCTACAAAGAGAACAAAAAATTTGATTAAGCTCAATATCAAGTTTAACCTTCTCAGTATGAAATGCTCTCTCTCTTATCTCTGATATTTTTTCTCTTTGTAATATTCTACAATGCACTGTAATACAGTTTTTTTTGACAGGAGTCAAGAAAGTTATAGATGTCTCTTTGTAAACCCTGCCGTCACGTCAGGTCGCAAACCATTATGGCAGCCGCCATAAACTCCAATAACGGTATGCAGGCGGGGTGAGTATGCTTTAATATGCAGGTTTATAGAAAAGTACAAGACTAATCATTCCTTAGATCACCCTTGAGAATGACATTGAGCCATTGTGTTGGGGGATCTCCACAGATAGCTCTCCTGTCTGGATTGTTTTCTATTTCGTTTGTTGTTCATTTTTGTGAGTATATTTCTTTTTTGGTACATATTGGTAAAATAAATATTATACCTTTTTGCATATAACCTTTGGTGAGGAGCCCCATAACAGAGCACAGCTTATGTACATATAAGCCGGTAAAGTGGATGTAACATCCTCTCTACAAAAGTTGATTCCCTACAGAATTGTCCCTCTCTATGCTTGTGATTCCTTATGTTTTCACTGCTTTCTATTATTTCAAGTCTGTACCTGTCATCATTCCCACTGGGATGCCGCAGCTGTATCTGTGGCCTGTTAATCCCTGACATGCGTATGCTAAAAAAGAAGAATTTAGTTATGGCAGGTGTTACAAGAAAATCAATGCCATGTGTTATGTTGTTATTTCTCTAAGGACATGGTTCCTGGGAAATGTGTTTGATGTTTAAGCAGGTTTCCCCAACACGCTCCTCGAGTCAGGTTGGTTTTTAAGTGGCTGAGGTGGATGCGTGTCCTGTTGGTATATAAAATGGCGGTCACTGTCAGGGATCACATGTTATTTATGATTTTGTGTTATTTATATAATAAAGCTGTGCCCCCCCACACTTTCCAAGTGCAGGGGTTGGTGGGGTGTTTATATCACCATAACGAATACACTATCCTAAGGTCATGCACCTCCTTATTCTGTTTTGGGATATTGATGGTTGTGAAGGATACATTGCTGGTGAAGCGATCTGTACCACTGGCTGCACAGACATTTATTGCACTGCACTAGGCACGACTGTGAATTAGTGGAGACACGCCAAGGGCCATGTTAATATTAAAGACAGGTCTGCATTGAACATCTCTAACAACAAAAAAGCTTAATTCCTGGCAGCAGTGACATATTCTAGGGCGGCAGTTCCAAACTGGGATAAGGCTTCATCGGCGATCAGGCCCCTGGGGTCCCGCAGCTCAATAGGACGGTTAAAGGGGAGATCTCTGCGTGTGATTTGTACTAAAATCACTAAAGGGAAACAGGTTGGAATCTGGTTTTCAACTGGCAAGCCATTTTATTAGAACAGTGAGATTGGCAACAAGTCACCGTGAGGAACACGTCAAAGCTAGACCTCTGTTTTGCTTTGAGAAACTCGATTGCAGGGAGTAGCTGCCATAACAAGAGTATTTATTTTAGCCATTTCCAACTTACAGCTTATGCTGTTCCACTTCTGACAAGCTGGGCTGAGTCAGGCATTGAATGTCATGCTGGCTCAACCAGCTTGTTTGTGCAAATAAAATCCATAAAAAGTAATCATGACAATGTAATGCTTTGAACTATAATATTGTTTACTATTGAACCAAGCTCTTGCTATCCTTTTTATTTTCTTAAGTCATCAGGCATCTTTAATTGCATTAAACAGTCTTTTACTTCTAAAAAGCCCACACTTTTTAATGCAAGCAGTTAATGTGGAGGCAAGTATATCGAGGCAAGTTTAAACCGGTAGATGTGACTAAAACTACAAAAAATAATTTAGATATTTCCATTATTTTTACATAGTTTACACAATATTAATCATGTCTATTTTTTCATTGTATATAATAAATGATTAGCGTTCATATCTATATTATATTGTCATTTCTATTTATTATTACTTTTTACTTCTATTTATTTTTCACTGTTTGCATAAAGTTTGCCAAAGAGCACCTTGACACTCCACGATGCTACTGGGAAAATGTTTTATGGACTGATGAAACAAAGGTTAAATTGTTCGGGTAGAACAGGCAGTACATATGGGGTAAAAAGGACATTACATATCAACATGAAAACATCATCCCAATTGTGAAGTATGCTGGTGGGAGCATCATGATCTAGGAGTGCTTTGCTGCATCCTGGCTTTGCCATCATCAAGGGGATAATGAATTCCCAAGTTTATCGAAGGTACTATACAGGATAACGTGAGGGTGGCTATCTGCCAGCTGAACCCGCTTGTCCATGTGACCTCATGCTTCGTGACCACGTTCTGTTCCTGCCTCCCTGGGCCTTTAATGATACAGTTTTCAATGTAGAGACTTGAAACCATATGGTCCCCATGTTTTGCTTATAAAGTCTTTAAATTATAATTCCTCATTCCATCTATGTATTCAGGTGCTGATATTCTCCAATTACCATGAAGTCCAGAATAATTCTCAGCCATCACTTTAGGCATAATCCTACAGTGTGCTGTAAATCTGGTTGCCTGCTTAAGCCCGTGTGCAACAGTTTTACTCCCTTATGGGTGGAAGTTTAACGTGTTGGAAGGGACTGTACAAGTGATTTTGTTTGGAAACCAAAAGAACATTCAGGGCTTACAACATAAAGGAACACACTGCACACTCACTGGGAAAAAAGAAAGTAATAAGTCAGCTCTTTGTTAGCAAAGCGACTGTTGAATTTGTAAATATGGATTCCTGGTGTTCCTATTTTTTCTTATTTAATGTAATTATGTCAGATATTGTTTATTGTAAAAATATTTTTATTAAATTGGCACACATTTTACAAAAGAGAGCGTTTCCTAAAGGTAGCAATGACCACTGTAGTACAATCAGACCTTTCTACATTATTCATCTATTCTCAGGGCATTGAGTGATCCTTTTAAAATCAGTTGTCTCCCTCTGTTTTACCAAATAATGCAATGCGGGCATCTCTCGTCTTTTAACACCTTATAAATAATTAATTTTCAGGAAATAGCACCAAATGAAATAACAAGAAAATACACAGTTAAATCATCTAACTCATAAACCAGCTGTCAAAACATCCAGGTCCCCTTGGTACAAAATGGAACTGATACAAAACAATTACAGCCTTTACATATACATTTAAGTTCCTACACATTATCAACAAATTTCTGTGACAACTATTTTGTATATGTTTAGGTAGTAATTAAATATGTGTATACAATTTAATGTACTAATAAAAAAGTATAATAATAACAACTGTAAAAAGGAACCTCTGAATAAGCAGAAAAAGTAGATATTAAGAAAAACAAACATTAAATATGTGTATTCAATATATCACCTAGTTCTGGAAATGTAAATTGGAAGGCCAATATTCACAAATTGTTTGGTTTCATACTTATTAGTAAAGTGCATCTTTAATCGCGTAGTACCAGTATCTGGTGAGAGCAGTTTACATTTACATATTTGCATTACATTAACTTATATAGCACCAGCAGATTCCGTAGCGCTGTTACAATCAGTGATCACACACAATAACAAACCGGTACAAAGAAAAAGAATGCCCTGTCCTTATGAGCTTAAAATCTAGTTTAGTGGGTGGTTGATGAGGAAATCAAACAATAGGAGAGGACTGCTTGGGTGGGGATGAGTTGACAGGGTCCAGATGATCTGTTAAGGTTGTTGATCGTTCAGATGCCTTGATCAGGATGATGGCTGAGAGTGATAGGGAGAAAGGTTGTACGTTTCTCAAAAAAGGTGGGTTTTCAGAGAGCAGTTTAAAATAACATCAAAGAAGTAAAACAGTTTATATACCTCTCACAGTATATATATTAAAAAAACACCCTTTACTTCCCACCGACTTTTCTTGAATCTTCTAAAAAAACCTCAAAACATGTACATTGGTAACATTACCGTACCAGGGAAGATGGTGACCTACAGTATTCTGTAGAACAAATTGAAAGAATAATTGCAAATAGTATCCAAAAATGCAGTTTTATTTTTTTTATTAGTCCATCCAAGATCCGAAAATGCTGCTTACATATAAGTCATTAGCATCATCTATTATTTACACGTAAATGCCATGTTTTGTGTACAGTTTATAATCGGTAAAATTTGCAAGATCTTTTCTCAGAAAAAAAGAAGAAGAAAGATAATTAAAATGCTCCTGCCTTCATCCTTCAGGGGTTACACCATTAAATCACTACTGGTGAGGAATACCCAGCTGGTGGTATGAAGATAAAAACTAAAACTAAACAAATGTACCGTACCACAAGGAAAATATGTAAACACCTACACATGTATAAAATGTGTTAAATTAAAATAAATGTATATCCGTTTGCATATGAGAGTTAGAAATACCTTGACAATTCAATAATAGGCATTATGCAAAATGTACATTTTATTAATATTTCCAGCATTATTAAAAAATAAAAGTTAAAAGCCTATATGTCAGACTGGTGAGCATTCAAAATTATTTTTGGGGCAGATGGGTTAAATAGTGTTAAACTGACACATACTGTACACCATGAGAGGTGTGAAGAACCTGATGGTGGGGTCAAATCTTTAATAGAGAGGTCAACAATGATCATATAAATTAACATAATGCATTTTGATACAGAAACGAATTTGCATATTTCATGAGCATGAACACACTTGATTGATTAGGGAGAAAATTAAACAGAAAGGTGTCAAGAAGAAAATTATATTTAAGTAAATCCATCCAATATACCTACTCAAGTGTAATGGAACTATATACTTGAAAGTGTAGCTGATGTCAAGGTTTAAATGTAATTTAGAAATTACAAAAACAAAATCTAGATTAGAAAGCACTGAGCCTTCCTGTGTATTGGGTAAAAGAGAAGGGCATCACCAGCACATCACGCGTCCCATCTTCCCATCTTCCCATTATAGCTGGATATAGAAAGAAAAAACGTGGTCAAAGCAGCATGGTGACATAGAGAGGAACATCAAATTCCCAGATGTAAGAAATGTGTTTAAATGCAAGCAATTTGGCTTATATTTTGCTTAATCTTGTTGACTTCTGCAGGAGTTTCCAGAGATCACTTGGTCTCTTCAGAAGATGGGCATAATATTTTGTGAACGTATCCATTGTATCAGCATGATTAAGGATTTTCTATCCTCAACTACATTTTAAAAAACTGTGTCCTAAGCTATGTTGCTTGCTATTACAGAATCGGTCGTATGCACTGAGAAACACGGATCTTATTTTGCCTGTGAAATTTGTGTAAATATAGTCATTAGTCATAGTATATTACTGTACGTGAGCTTATGGGAGCCATTAGGAAGTAGGTTATCAATAAAGCACCATAACCCTTTCCATGTGAATGATCAGTGTTGTTTTATAGAAAGCAACACTGGAGCATGACCAGTTAAGCCAAGAATAAGACCTGTGGGTAGCTGAGTAACATGTTCCAGGCACTGGATAACTAAAAGAGATATACAAAGTAAAATAATCTTTGCCCCTAATGCAAACACTGTTTTCTTATATCTGGATGAGGTTAGAGTAGAATCATGAATCTCCCTCTAACTGGCCCAAAATACGGGAAGCACAAGGTCTGTTCATACAGACCTCTGACCCCTGCAATGCATTTAGGCTATTGATGCTGAGCATTGGGATATGATGCCATTGAAGCCACCACAGGGCGTTAGAAAGGTAAGAGATCAGGAGAAGAGGGAAGGATAGAATAAATAGTTAGAAAATGAAGGGATAAAGAGAAATATATGTTAGAGAAATAATTAGGAGAGAGATGATAATGATAATGATAATGTGCATGAGGAGAAATGGGGAGAAAGCTGAGAGAAGAAGAAAAGGGGGAGAGATAACAAGAAAGTGGAGAGATAAAGAATAAGGAGTAGATAGAGAGAAATTGGTGACAGATAATGAGAAAGAGGAAAGGTGGGGACAGGGGGGAGATATAGAAATAAGGAGCAATGAGAGAGCTGAGATGAAGAGAAAATGAGATGATGAGAAGAAAGAAGAAATATTGGGAGAAAGGGGAGAGATGACGAGAAGGGGGGTTAATGAGGGATGAGTTTTAGAGAAAGGGGAGGGAAAAGATGAGAACAGTTGTGTTTTGAAATGTTAGGGCAAGCATGTCTTAGGGCCCACAAGTGTTCAGATGCAGTCTGGGTGCTGGGTAAGCCTGGTGGATGCAATCTGGGTCCTGACAAGTGCTGTATAAGTGCTGTACTTGTCAATCTGGGTACTAGGAAAGTCATGTGGATGAAATATAGGTGCCAGGCAAGTCCTATGTGTTCAATCTCGATGTTGGGGCAAGTCTTATCTTTGCAATCTGGGTGCTTGGCAAGTCCTGTGGGTGCAATATGGATGCCAGGGCCTATAGTGTGCATGGCCTGTTATCTATGCCAGCAGTTTAAGGTGTCCATGCATTATTGTTAAAAATGCTAAACATATAATCATTAATTCAATATTAAGTTGCATGTGTTTTTCAGTTGCTCTATACCTGCAATACCATGCGTTATTTATTTACTCTATACTTACAAATACAGAATGTCTTAATCAGTTGACCTACACCTGCAATGCCTTCTTTCCTCATTTGTTTATATGCTAGCACATGTATGCATTTAAGCATGTACAATTTACCCTCTATTAAAGTGACAACATAGTTAAATTCAAGGTTACCTTTTTTACTGAGTTAAATACATCTATTAATTAAACCACCAAATAATCAGCTTTACTGACGGAAACAAAATTGTCTTGGTTTAAAAGTAAACCTTAGTAAGCAATTATTTTATATTCCCTTAAAATTAACTAAAGTGCTGTCTCATGTGCTTTTAATCAATAGGACATCTAATTAAGTGGCATACTATACAGCATTCCCATTAAGCTGAGTGCATTGGCTGGAAGATACCACATATCAAGGATGTGGCAAAGTGTCCCACTGAGGCTATGGCCCTTGATAAATTGGTACATTCCATTTGGAGTTACAAATCTTATCTATTGTTCTTGAGCAATTGAATAAAATTCTATTTAAGTATTCAGAGCATACCAAATGATATATTTTGATTTACCTAAACTATTTTTATCATAAGCTACAGCACCATCTTGAATGAAAGCCAACGTAATAGGATTTTCTAAAGCAATAATGATAATGGAATCTGGGAACACAGATGTAAGTAAAAAAAAAAAAAAGTTGAGCCTCGCTTACATTAGCACAATCTTGATGCTGTGATGTTCTTTCTTGTAATTATTTTTATTACAGTTGAATATATAATTGGCGTCAAAAGGGTCCTGGCTTCCACTTAACACTTTAGCTTGATATTCATCAGTTTAAAAAGGTATTTTCTCCAAAAAGGTAGGTAAAGTATGTAGGTAAAAAAAATGCTGAAAAGTAAGAATGCTTTAAAAATAGACATGTTAATAGTTTATCTTTATCATTTAACAAAATGCAAAGTGAGTGAACAGAAGAAAAATCTAAATCAAATCAATATTAAATGTGACCACATTAAACAGCATTAATTCTTCTAGGTAAACTTGCACTAAGTCAGGGAATCTGTAGTCATATAGTTATATATGTAGTCATATAGTTGCTTAAACAATTATACCAAAGTGGGGCTAATGATCATCAACTGTGCACAGCAACAAGACACAAGGTAGTTATACTGCATCAGCAAGGTCTCTACCAGGCAGTAATATTACGGGAAATTGGGGTTTCCAGATGTTCTGTCCAAGCCATTTTGCACAAAGAAATGGGCAATGTTGAGGACCATCAACACAGTGGTCGGCCAAAGAAACAGTGCAACAGATGAAGACACCTCATGCTTACTTCCCTTTGTAATGCCATCAGCTTATCATTGGCAGAAAACAGTGGAACCCTGGTACACGCATCTACAGTACTGTCTGGAGAAGTCTGTTCAGACATGGTCTTCATGGATGAATTGCGCCCAAAAAGCCTTTCCCACTGAAATGGAAACAAGGCCAAACGGCTCAACTATTCATGAAAACACAAGAAGTGGGGTGCAGAGATATGGAAGCAGTCACTCTGGACAGAATTTGAAATATTTGGCTGTAGCAGAAGGCAGTTTGTTTGCTTAAAAGAAGGAAAGTGTTACAAGAGTGTTGGCAGGCAATAGTGAAGCATGCTGAAGGTTCCCTACAAGTTTGGGGCTGCGTTTCTGCAAATAGAGTTGGGGATTTGGTAGAATTAATGGTGTCCTCAATGCTGAGAAGTACAGGCAGATACTTATCCATCATGCAATAACATCTGAGTGGCCCCACATTCTTCTAAATGATAAAAATAAACTATTAATATGTCTATTTTTGAAAGCGTGTTTATTTTATAGCATTTTCTCACACTAAATTTGTTATCCAAAACGTTTGCACAACACTGCTTATATTACTAATGACAGTTCTAATACATGTTATACTGTATATATTAAACAATTTACATTGCATATCTAGTACATGTTACATTTTTCAAAGCCTCATTATTTTTTTATCAATAGGTTTGGATACATTACAATGACAGATTTGTATAAAATCTGTTCACAATATGACATTTTGAGCCAACAAAGTTGAAGTCATCTGGCATTAAAAGGATACAGGAAATGTTCTTTTTTGGCTGGTTAAAATCGATGACATCATATAAGTGCTCAGTGTTTTTCACTAGCAACAGTGGTACTGAAAGAGGAATTTCACATAGTTAGGGCTATATAAGTCGTAAAGAGGTCAGTTAAGGTAAAGTTAATTAAACTGACCAGGCTTGACTGGAATGTCCTGACGTGCAACACAACTTATATATAAATTATTATATGTGTTGTATGCAAGTGTGTGCAACTTTAAATCTTGCAATTTACATGGCAACTTGCATTTCCTTTCCTGTGCCTTTCGAAATGAACTGTCAAGTACCCAATGTTCTCGAGCATCATAATCAAAGAGTGCCTTGGCGTCACTAAATGGAACCCTGCATTATGACAACAAAGAAGCAAACTGCAGGTTTATAAATGCCCTAAAATAGCCTTGTGTGGTCTTCCATGAAAATGGCAGAGTTTCTGGTGACGTCCTCTCCCCCAATTGGGTGATAAAGAAGAGGACGTCACCTGAAGCTCTGCCATTTGCCTAAGATAACCCTGTGTGAACTTTGGCCAAAATGGCAGAGCTTCTGGTTTCCCCAATTGTAGAATAGGGGAAAGGATGTCAATGAAAGCTCGGTCATTTTGGCAGAAGTTCATACAAGGTTATCATAGGGCAAAATGACGGAGATGTCTGGAGACATCCTTTCCACCAACCCTCCAATTGGGGGAGAGGACGACACAGGAAGCTTCTCCATTTTGGCGGAAGTTCACTAGGAGGTTATGTCTATGTGAGTGGAGAAAGAAGAGAAAAAAAGAGAAGATAGAAAAGAAAAGAAAGGAGAAAAAGAAGATGAAGAACAAGAAGATGTAAGACATGGAAACAAAGCTGGGAGATATAGGAATGGAAGTGGTTGGCTAAGAAGGTAAGGAGACATTCAGAAAGCATGAGAGAGTGCATCAAATTTTATTTCCGCATCTCAAATTTTTATCCAATTCAGTGTGTGAAAATGAATGGGCCAAAAATTCATATGGTTTTTGGCCCATTTGCACATGTCTACTTGTCAAGTAAATCCCTCACATGAAAGAGCCAATTTACAGTTTTGATTGTATTTAGAAGACTTGTGCATTCAGATTCGTACAAATGTTAATCTGAACAAAATTTGCCAATTTGGTTAATTCATATGAATGTCTGAAAAACAAGAAGGGACATTGACAGTGAGCGTGTGAGAGAAAGTAATTAAGAATGTAATAGAAAGTGAGTGAGGGTAAGCGACAAGAACTGTTACTTCCAAATGGAAAGTGCCCCTTTGAATTATGTCCAAACAGGAGGGGCAGGAAATGATATTCTTTGACCAAAAACCAAACGAAAAATTCATGTGAAACATTTTTGGTGCACTTGCATTAGTATAGTATCCAGGGATATTTTAGTTATTCACAGCTTAATGAAATTAAGCATTTGCTGTGAGCAACTCAGGAACTTCTCAAGCATAATACTAAGTATCTTGCCCCTACCAACCTACCTACATTCGAACACACAAAACAGGCATCTCATAAAGCAGACAACCTCCCTAGTGTCTACGAGACAGACACACACCCTGTCACAGGAAGCACTATGTGCTCACGCCACAGACAGAAAGTCATATGCCCATGGCCAGAATTAGGCCATCAGGAACGCCGTCAGAATTCCAGAGAAATGTACCCCACTCTGTTGTCATGTCGTGTGTGTGCTAATACTCCTTAAATCCTCAGGCTCCTAATCCACATTTTATTTTAGGGTCCAGTCTGCTAACCAGTGCCCCCTTTTCAAGTCAAACTGAAAAAAGTGTGTGGCTCAAACAAGCTGGCCGCTGGTGCATACATGCAATGCAAATCCTGTTTAGCCTTCCACATATATGGAAACCCAGCCGTTCCAGTTACAAAGAATTACAAATATTGACATATACTAGTTAAGATATATACCGTATTTCAAGTAAGGTCATGTAATGTCATGTTGGATGAAATGTGTTGGACTGCATATCTGTAAGAGATCTTATTTGCTGCTGTCAAATTATTTATTCTGTGTGTCTTTTTATTAATGATCTTGTTGTCGCTGTGTAAACTACAACTGTTACTTTTGTTAGGAGTAAAATTAGAACATGTTTGTTAGGAACAATTCTGGGTGCTAAAGGTCATTATATATTGATGGAAACCAAGGGAAGGTGATTGAATCCTTAGGTTTTTTTTTATATGTATAGTACACATAAGGCCTGGAGCCATTTCTGCAAGAAAGTTTGCTTATATTACTTTCATTGCCATCAGAATATTGTCAAAATTATTGCCCCATCCCACCACCAGTGGTAGCATGCAGTATTTATTGCGATGGCTGTCCTCACTATAGAGTGCCATTCTATAGAGCCAATGCCACTTGTTGTGAAATAAAACACAGTACTATATTGAGTGATGAGTGATACCTTTATTTGTTTGATACTTTGTATTCGATTTTGGGGCGTCTCACTACGGCACCTAGATTTTGAATGCTGTCTGACATGACTAGTTTATATTGGCACACTCGTTTTGTACAAATGCATTTTCGTGCTAAATGTTACTGTTTCATCCAATTGTCCGAATATCGAACGAATGAGTACAACATTGGATGAAAGAAATGCGTGCAATAGGAAAATCTTCATTCATTCGTCGCTGCAGCTACCATTTTAACAAGACTAAGAGGAGGAGAATCTCGTTATTTTAATTCAGCTTCTTCTACGCGTTTGTTTCTTGTCTCCATGGCAAGCGGACAGACAAATGAGATTTCTGAAAACGGAAAAGTTGGTTGATTTTCGTCCGAAGACGGATGAATTTTGTTGAATATGAAGAACATTTTTTCCTCGGAAACGAACAAGAATTATCTGCTGGCGCCCAAGTCTGGTTTATATATGGAGGCAATGCCGACTCAATCTCATAGTAAATGGCCCACTGAGCAGCGACCCATCAGGGGGCCTGATCGCCCAAGAAGGCAATCTGTCCCACAGTTTTGCGGTGCAGGGACAGCCACCCACCTGGACCTGCCACTTTAAACAAGAAAACATCACCGAGTGCACGTACCACTGTCCTACAACAAAAATCCCAATACACAGGAATATTGCTTTTCAAGAGAGTAAATCTGAAGGTTTAAGGGATGATTGATATGAGGATTTTAGATGTGCATGAGAATTTTTGGCAATCATATTGCAAGACATTATAAAAAGCTTTGAATATTCCTTTTGCAAAAGATCACTCTGGTTGTGTTGATATGTCTTATCTTTATCAGTGTATGCCATATGTTGTCTGGTTCGGTATTATTTCTTAAATTTATATATTTGGATATATGTCAACATAATAAATGTTATGCTGAAATATTCTTTGTAACAGTAGATCTTGAAAATAATTACAGCAGGAAATTGTTGGTAAGTGGAGAATAATCATTTTGCACTTCTTGATATTTATCCAATAAAGCTGGTTCCTTCTTCTTAATTATTCATGCAGTCTCATGGGTTTTGTAATCTTCATCCTCCATTTGTTTACGCTGATCAGAAGGAACAAACATCATGTGAGGCAGTCTGACTTTCTGCCAATAACAGATGTCTGCCTGACCAAACAATTTTAAATCATTTATTGCCATTTTAAGGTGCCATATTTCAAAACATGCACATTTGGGCACTTTGAATTATGTTGTGTCTGTGTGTTTGAGTACACTAAGAAGAAGGCATTAGATTGCCTACTTTTCCACCAAAGGCATAGTTCAATGGTCATAAATTCTACTCATTTAATGTTGGTTTGGAATCTGTTTTGGAGATATGACTGCAAATCTAATCAATATGATGCTTGTTATTTTGTGCTATTGTAGTAATAGAACTGGATGGTAATTAGGTTTATTAACAGCAACGTAAAGGACTATATGTTACAGTCAGAGCCGGCCTTAGGTGTTCTGGCGCCCTGTGCGGACTACTCCTCTGGCGCCCCCCCCATCCCAAAAAAGGAATAAAAACTTGTAACAAAACTCCCCTTTCTCACTATCTATCCCCCTGTATCACTATCTACAACCTCTGCCCCTTCTCACTGCCCCTCTCTTCTCACTGATCCCCCCCTCTGCC
>VKOC01003728.1:0-12305 GCA_009364415.1 Spea multiplicata
CATTGGAATTCAAATGGTGCACCCTGTAGAAATCACTGATCTTTGATGACTTCCCACAAAGATCATAGAAGCCCTCAGTCTAGAGCTTTCACAGAAGGAAAGTGTCTTATATCAAAACAAAGGCATTTAAACAGGACCTAAAGGTGACAAATAAAACATTGACACACAAAATAATTCTCTCCTTGTCCAATGCTATCAGACTCTAAATTGGCTATTGTTGTAAGGCCCCCCACAACAGGACGCATACTCTGTACCCCCCCCCCTTTGGATGGGGAAGGAACAAATTTGAAAATCAGCAGACAAAAAATAAAATTAAAAATTTGGACCAATGGTTTTTGGTCCATTTGCACATGCTCTGTCGGACCCATTTTTTATATTACAACTACCTACAAAATAAGCTGACCAAGATCATTTTTAAAAAAAATAGAAAATCAGATAGGATAAGGCCAATTTTATCATATTTGAATAAACATAAATGTGTAGACCATAAAAATATGGTACTCTGGCTGTTAATCATATATATATATAAATAGCATGAATCTAGGTACTTTTACTATAATATATCTTTATATTGCGTCACACATTATGAGGAATTGCTGCTCTGATTTAACAATATTGGGTCACTGTCAAAAACCATTTCTGGGTGTTTCACTTGCATTTAAACATATTGCACCCACAAGGATGTTTAGAATAACAAGGGCTTTAGGCACCATTCAATGTATAATTTTTCTGTTACTTTAATTCATGGCAAATATGTATTAAATACATATGGAAACAACGAAAATAAAAGTATTTATAAATTATATCATATAATTTTTTTAGAGAGTGTCATCAGCTGTAGAGTTAAGGAGTCATTTTTTCTGCAATCTATCTGTAAAATAACAGGAAAGGAGAAAGTGTTTCTAGTTGAGGTCATAATAAGAGTGCAAAACCTATGGGAATGCTCTTTGACAGATGCCTGTTTGGTCTGATGTTTTCCCTCATCTAGAAAATGTGTGTTGGATCCAAAGGCTTTAAATGACAAAAGCTGGCACATAATCTGATCTGACACAAGACTGAAGGTCAGCAGAAAATTCTCTTATATCAATGTATAGATATTAATTCTATAGGAAAACTATTATTTTTATTTGCTATATGAAACCTAATCTCTTGTATATAATCTTCAATAATATGATGGTAGATGTTTAGAATTACATTTTCTTCAAAGAAAGGTTTGATTTACCAACAATAATTTTGGCATTTTAATATACTATAAATAAAAAAATAATAATATATAACTTTAATACAATGTAATCCAGGATCTTTGTTAGTGATATAACTGTTACCGTAAATACAATTTACAGTGTCTACTGTTTCTGTTGGGACATGATGTGGATATATACAGTAGTCTGTCTTTACAAGATTAAGGTTACTACTACCTGTTATGGACATCATTTTATATATGTGGGTATCATTTAGGAAATGAAAGCACAAAATGATAAACTGAGTGATCAATTGACTCCTAATTTATCAATGTATACACAAACCTTCGCTTATACTTTAATTTAACCATTTATTTTTTCATCCATAATAATCCTAATGTTAGTGGTGTCTGGGTTCAGTATTTCTTCAGGTTCAGGGCCCCTATATAACTAACATGCATACATGCTAGCGCGCTATAACACTGATTCACTATAACACGTTGCACTTACATGCATTCACTTTCTTTCTCCTGCTGCTTCATTCTCTCCCAGGTGCCACTTAATCTAGGCTCACCCCTGACACTCCGCCATACAACCGAAATTGGGGCACATGTACATATGGGAAAAAAATAATAAAAGTGTGATATTGTAAATAAATACGGAGTGTTGTGTGTTATAAAAATCACTCACAAACAAATGTAGTAAACCAGGCCCATCAAAGAATTTTATTCTTTACTTTAAATCTATAAAACAAATAGGATCCAAATAGTGCAATATCCTAATGTAAATGCTACTATATAATTAGAATGCACTTACAGAGAGCTGTGGCATAACGCGGACAAAATAACATAACTTGGAAGCATAGCATTGTCCAAAATGTCCTCTTTAGCCTATAGAAATGTGGCCCAAAACACTGTCCTAGAGGTATGCGGGAGCAGTGGCGTCACTAGGGTTTGTTGTCACCCCCTCGACGTGTGTGGTGCCGTAATTCCTCCTCCGCCATCCAGTGATGATCTGCCCGTGCCAGGTCTGCCTCCTCTGCTCCGGTTGCACCGCCGCGGCCGCGCTATGGTAGGGTGATCCCAAGCAGATTTCATGCTTATAGAGTTCCCTGCCTGGTGTGGTGTCACCCCCTGTAAGGTGGTCTGCACCCCCCGCACCCGGGTTGTGAAGCCCCTCTGTGGGAGGGGTGGCCTCCTTTACACCAGTGTGTGTACCTCAGGGTGATGTAATTCATGTCATGTTATCTTGCTAGGCGCTTCAGTTAGCAGAAAAAGAGGGGGCCCAGGCTCCTTGCTCTTTCAGGGGAGGCTTACCCCCCCCGATGGTGACCCTGACTCTACCAATAATGAATATTATGGTACATAAAAAAGAACAATTAAGAGCCTTAGTGATCCTTTTCTTTGCTAATTCATAAAATTCATAAATGTTTTTTATGTGAACCACTGTTTATCCTTTAAGAAAGTTCTGCGTAAACATAACCTTCTTCTCAGCAAGCTTCTCCCATATGCTTTTCTAGATAGGAATGGGAAAAAGTAAAATAGCCCCTGGTTTATTTTCTATACGGTAGCTACCAAGTTATAAATCCCCATAATGGCTGAGGGACTCATTTGCAGTCACCAGTCTCTCAACTTAAGTAATCTCATTGACCTATTAAGGTCTAAAACAACAGATAATATTGATGTAAAAAAAAACACCTTGATCAATAATAAATTTAACAATATACCATGTTTGAATCTGTGTAACACAGCTGGAAATCAACAGATCTAAAATACATGTGAACCCAGAAGAACATATTTGTTTAAAAAGGGTCAAGAAAATTAAACAGGCAATATGTCAGTTCTAATATTGTGCACCATTCTGCAGCAGTTTTATTATATATGGGGTGAAATATAGGTTGCCTTCAAGGTCAATTTCGGGTGAAAGGAGGAGTCATCCTAAGGTCATTTCAGCCCCCATGCAGGTCAATAACATCTTTTTGCTTCCACGGAATACAAGGCACTCACACCCAATCAATCCAGCAATACAGCTGCTGCGCAGAGTGTAATGAGCACTGTATAAATGTAGTCTATCATCACAATACATGCTTTTTAAGTCCTTTCTCTTTTCATGTAAAACCTTCTGCTGTCAAATTCAGCATTCATTCATGCTGCAGCGAGCAGAGAAAGTGAGAAATCATGCTCTGGTCGGGGTTGGTAAAAGGTCACAGCTGACAGGCACTAAGGTTAAAATGCTGAGTTAAAATACTGTTCATTATAGCTGCCTCTTTATTTCTACCAACCTTTGTCCATTGTCACATTTTACTCTAGCATGTCCCGCCTGTAGCTTACTGGGAAATGACTATAAAAAAGATAAATAGTTTTAATATAAACACGTGTGTCCCAACTAAAGTGCCTGTGTGCACCCAATGCAAAGCAAGGGGATTTGAGAAATCTAGGGGAAGCTGCCCTAGCCTTGTATTACAGTGCTTGGAAAAAGTATTTTCATCTTCTCGATTTCTTCGATTTTTGCTTATTTGAAACATTTAAATGTTTCAGATCACCTAAATAATTTTAACATGAGACAACGTGAGTAAACACAAAATGATCACTTTATTTATTGAGTTAATCTAAACCTATATCACACACATGAAAAACCTGTTAACGGGTTGCACCACCCTTCGCAGCACCAACTGCAATCAATCATTTACAATAGTAGGCCACTCTTTTTGGCAGAATTGTTTTAAATTAGCCACTTTGGAGGTTTTCGACAATGAACTGCCTTTTTTAAGGTCACGCCACAGCGTCTCCATCAGATTTAACTCAGACCTTTGACTAGGCCACTCTCAAACGTCATTTTGTTTTTCTTTAAGGCCATTCAGTGGTGCACATGCACATCAATTAACAGAATATTATGCCAAAGACCTTGGTGGTCATCAAGATGTTTTTTGACAAATGTGCGATAAGTCTGTACTTTTTTGTAAGCAGTTGTTTTAGCCACATACCCTCGTATGATGCCATTTTTGCATAGTCTTTTTCTTATTGTGGAATCATGAACATTGACTCCCATGAGGTTTTTTTCATTTGTAGATAGTGGCTCTCACCATGGTTCTATGGAGCCCCAGAGCATAATAAATGTAACCCTTTCCACACTTATAGATGTCAGTGACTTAATTTCTCATCTTTTCTTTAGACCGCTGAATAATGTGCTACTTTGTGAGACCTTTTAGTCTACTTCACTTCTAGTTTACATTTTGCTGAACAGCTATCAACTACTTACTTGATAACATACCACACCCACTGCCCCAAATCTCCACCCACTCTGCACAACCCTCATAATTAGCATCATTTAGCCCAGCCTAGTTATTATGGTGCAGAATAAATCACCAAGTTGACATGAAAGTATGAGGACATGCTTTCAAATCCTGGGACTGTCCCGAGAAAATCAGCAATTATAGGGCTATGTAATTGATAAAGACCTCTAGGGGTCGAAATGTTGTCACTGTCCACTTGAAGTGCTGAGTCTGTGTATCTGTCTTTACGGGTCCTGGAGGAGCCCGGCTCCTGCACCTGTTGATTTTTTGGTGTTGCTGACCACCTCTATTATTGCTAAACCTCTTCACATAGGGTCAGGTAGAGTGGCTTTTCCCTTCTGTATCTAATATCATTTACAAACTGCCTTTTGTTTTTAATGTGGATATTTTTGTCTAATAATAAAATGAGTTTGATGATCTGAAACATTTAAGTGTGACAAATATGCAATAAAAGTTGTAAAATATTGTAGAAATCGGGAAGGGACAAATACTTTTTACAGCACTATATAGGCACAATAAAAAAATGTAGCAGGCCTAGACTGGTCATGTGGCAAACCAGGCGAATGCCTGGTAGGTCAGTGCCATATTGCACCTGTCACTTAACTTGTACTAGAGACAAGCAGCTCCACAGCCTAAATGGGGGTGACAGTATGCCTTAAAGTGCCTGGGCTCATTTAAATCCCCAGTCACAACTATTATATCTGCTTTTATTTTATTTCAGTTGCTATGAATAGCGTTTGACCCTTACCTACTTCGGTAATATATTATAGCTCAAAGGAGATTTCTAAATAACAGCATTAGTACTAATCTAATATATTACCATAATTTCTGACACTAAATATCTGGTAACAGAAGAGAAAAAATATTTTAAACTCTTTGGCTCAGTCAAAATGTCCTGTGGGTTGGTCAAGGGATCAGAAGTTGTTTCCTGAGGGAATAGTTCTGAGTGATGGAACAGAGGTTTATTTCTCCACTGGCTTTCTTTTTGTAATGTCTGCTAAAGGTTTACTGGGGCTTCAGCCCCTCTGCCACATTACTGTGGGCAAATCACCCCGTATCACCATAGCGGCTAATCAAGCTGTTGGGGAGATCAGAGTTGTTCTTTGTAAGAGGCTAATTTATACTATGCTTTACTGTGCCTGTCCAGCATGGTCTCTGTAGTATATTGTAACAAATGCTGTGCCTCCTGAGGTAGTGTGCTGGGACATCACATCATGCACTGGTGCTCAGAGCAGAGGGAGCAGTGAGCAAGAGCAGTGTGATGTAAATCCTGAGGGAGTAGATGATGTCATATGTCAGGCTGCATGCAGGACATTCAACTGAATGCTAGCCCCCTCTCTTCGCTACCAAAGTAAGAAAATAATAGAGGAAAGCACATTGTTGTTGCAGATATTGTGATTCGTGGTGGCTTATGGTTGATGAAAACTAGAGTGTTACTTTTGCCAGATTTGATCAGTCATATTTTAAAGAACAATGAAGGTCCAGTCAGCAGCAATCTACAGGTTACAGGTTTGAGACCTGTGCATATTGCTGAAATTATTTCATATATATATATAATGTGTGCGTGTTGATGTGCCGCACAAGGATGGGCTATAATTCTGGGCAGGTTGGGTTGTCTCAGTAAATATATGGGATATCAAATCTATAATCACTTTCTAGTATCCTGTTCACAATCATGGTTGTTCAGTGAAAGTTGGCAGACATTTGAAAGACACAAAATATGTTAACAAATTGTAAATTAGTTATCTAGATTAAAATACAAAAATAATCTCAAATTTTAATCATCTTTCTTTGTATAAACTGTGTTTACGGTCTTGTTGTAAGACATTACATAGATTTTTCTTGTGTAAAATAAATATTTTTGTTGATTTAAAACCAATATGTATTTATTATAACTGTGTGTGTTTCCTCAATGGATTTCAAAATAAAGTGTTATGGCTTAAATCACAGGAGGCTAAAGTCGGTTTTAACAAGATCGGCTGCATCATTTCAGAACTCCGAATGAATGACTGACTTTAACTAAAATGTTTCAATTCCGTGAGCATATAGGTACATAAATAATTCAGAATTAATCCCCGCAGAGGGGACAATGGGAACCGTAAATTATCCATGTGCCGTCCTCCACATTAGAGGCAATGAACCTATAGTAACAAACTATGAGCGTTACCCATTACACACATTTCACAGACACCTTAACCTTTTGAATATTAATTTCTCTCCACAGCATGCTCCTGGCATTTTTTTTTCTTTTCACGTGCATGCTCTTGTTGCATTACTGAGTTCTACAGCTCAGCGTGTGTTATTAAGATTGACAAAATGTTATGCAAATATTTAATTTCTATAAAATACAATAAATTTCATAAATGCTAGATTATTTACGTGTCTCTCTTGCCAACACAGCCTTCTGTTATGGGGGTGGACTAAGTAAGAAACCATTAAACACATTCATTTGTTTGGGGTAATGATACCTTTTTGTGTGTATTATACAGACAAGTAGAGAAGAATAAATAGCATGCCTTCTGCTATTTCGGAAGTATGTGTACATAAACAGTAAATGAACATCCAAACACACACCCTCCTTTGGTTTGGAACTCCCACCACCTCTTACTTAATATATTTTTAATAGCATTACCTATGTAAATTGGCAGCGGCTATCAAATTGGGCCCTCCAGTAATGACTTGGCCCAGGACAGCACCCCCCTTTGGCTTTGACATACATAGTTTTTTAACTTTCCTTACTTCACCCAAGTATCACTGATCCTATGGCACTCTTCAACCTTGCAACCAGAAGCTGATATTGGACATGCATGACATGTAGTAGAAAGGCACAAAACACATAATGATAGCATAGAACAGTTGTGTGTAAAACCATACAGTTTATTTCTGCTTCAACCCATGGCTTTGTTAGCTATAAGACCATGAAATCTTGAAGTGCATTGAAACCTTATGGAGTAGGAAAGGGATGAAATATTTATTCTTCTGTTCAAATCCAAATACAGAGAAAAAACTACAAATCATTAACATTTTAAGTAACAAACTCATTAATATTCAGTATCCATATCACTTAGTATGTTCATCAAGCTTGCATTTACAGAAAGATAATGTTTAACTATATTACGTCTGCTTTGTGTTGCACATAGTTTCAATATCAACTACTGGCATTAGTTAGAATCCTCATATTTGTGACTACATGAAAACAGTGCCTTTATAACAGTGGCTAGAGGTTAACCCCTTAATGACAAAGCCTGCATATGTACAGGCTCAAAATGCATTGTTTTCAATGTCCTTAAAGGGTTAAAGGGGATTTTGCCGCACCCAGAAGTGGGCATGGACTTACTATACCCAAAGAGCCACCTTGCGGGGCTCAACTTCAGGGTGACACAAGGAGGTCACGTGGCATGAAGGTTTGCGCTGCAACAGAATAGACTTCCATTGACTTTAAAGCTCCCACGGGTGATTAGGGGAGATCAGAGGATATTCCCATCCACCTTGTGATTTCCACTGCCTACAAAAGCGGGACAGTAGGGGTAGCTAACCCATTGCTCGAAAATTGGGACAATCCCACAAAAACCTAGACATTTGGGAGAAACTTGAGAAATCTAGCCTTGAGCATGCTGAACGTTAGCTACATGTGCCTGGTCTGAGAAACAATGCTGCATCACAAACATAGTAATCCACAACTAAAAGCAAGTCAATATTTACCATATACTGTTACCAACGTATATAGCACATCAAATTTAAAACAGATAGACATTTTGGCAAAAGAACAAAATAAAAAATGAGGCTGACTTGCATCCTATGAGAGAAAAGGCCTTTGGATATTAAATACAATGGGACATTACTTTAACTAGTTTTCCTAGTTCATCCAGTTTTAGGTTGTCATACTTGTTGTCCTAAAACTGCATTGAAATAAAAGTAAAGACTTTATGGTAGAACTTTGTAGTCCTTGTTGACTTTTAATTAAAACAAATCCCATGGGAAATAAGACCTGTCCATTTTGTTGTCTGTCACAATGCAATGAGTATAGGACTTGTATCCATCTAACATAAGATAAGAGGGCATAGTTGATGGCTGCCCAGGGCACTGAGCTGAGAGTTGCACAGTCATTGAGGTTATTTGCTATTTTAAAGTGCATGCAGGAGGGGATTGGTGGGGACATAGTTCACATAGGGCTCTATAATTCCTAAAGATGGGACTGAAATACAGAAATAAACCATGTGTACTCTATTAACTTATGGCTTCCTCCATCCCCTCTAAATTGTAAGCTTGTGAGCACTGCCACCTTTACGTAATATATTAGTTTGTCTTACTCAATTCTAGTTTTGTAATACCCTTTGAATGTATGCACTCTAAGAAGTGCTGCTTAAACTGTTGGTGCTATTTATATTAAAGATAACCATAATAATAACCTAATAATAATAGGTTAATATTCTTTTTTACTTTTACTATATTACATTTTGACCAATACAATCTAACTGATAACAATTTTGGCTTTATCTATATTTTACCATTTATATCCTATTTTCCCCATACACAACCATACATCCCTTACTCAATTTAAATGTATTTTACTTTGTTTTTAGTATTTATTTTTTATATGTTGCTATAATGCAAAGGTAAACAGAATTTAATAAGTAGGGTATCAAATAATAATTTGAATTTACTAAAACAAAAGGTCCTCGCTCAAACAAGCTAACAATCTTTTTTTCAAATCCTACTCATACTAAAACCTCAGCTATTCTTCCTCTTATTGATTTACCAATCCCCATATGACTATGAACAATATATATTCTCACTCCAAATGCAATCTCATGCCTTGATCCCTAAACCCATGCAATTTGTACGCTCTTTTAACACTACCTTATTGTTGTGGCTACTATACTGTAATGAGCTATACATGTTCAGTTATAATATCAATGTTAGAATATTCACAATAGCTTCTGATCAAGTGATATATACTGTTTGTCAGAAATCTAAATATTCAGGCATAATAATGTAAAGGAGATCACAAGAAGATGGAGTGGCTTTGCATTCATGCAAATGAGTATGCAAAATATATAAAAGTGATGCACTACAATACCCCCAAGGCATGCCTGCTTCCAGATCTAGCCAAAAAAGAATAATATTGCTTTGACCGCAAGTGAAATGAGCCATGTAAGGAAGGCTGCTTAAAAGGAGGACCCCATCTGGTCTAATTTAAATTCTCCAACATTGTATAACTGGTGTTAATATAACACGACTACTGGATTCTGTTCTATATAATTTAGGCATCAACAAATTATGTCATCTAACATAATCAAACATAATACATAATCAGACGCATATGTGGCCTAAGATGAATTATGCACAATGCCAAGCAGGCTACTACCACGATTTTTACAGCATACCACCTGCTTACTTTAGTCCTTGTCTTAAAAATTAAGTCCAGAAGTTAAAGCCTGTGGAGGTGTTTATTCAATATGTGGCCTAGGTAATGATTTATTAAGGTTGGGCACCTGACTCATGGCAGCTCTCCAAGCTGTGACACCTGTCCTAGTTTTTGTGTGAGAAGAAAAGCTGCCTGACCAGCCCTACTGCTCTAGGCATAATTGGCCAAGGCCAGTATACATTGTTGTGCGTAGGGCCTAGCAGCATCTCAGTCTACCTTTTACACATAAGACATTATTCTGGCATTAAAACATTTAGTTTGCATAGTTGGCCAGACATAAGCAGAACATAGATGGAAACTAGACAGAGGTTATACGTAATGCTGTCATCATATGTGATGTTATGATTACTTTTAAGACCCAACTTCTATGTATACTACGGCACCTCAAAAACACGGCAGCCAAGGGCCATAACTAAAATACACAATCCTACTTGAGTATCGCAAGAAGACTAATCTAAGATAGAACGATCAGGCCAATTCATTGCTATTATAAACTGAAGTGCCAAGATGGCACAAGTAATGAAAAGAAAAAAACAGGCTTTTTGAAATTAAATGGAACTAGTACAAACAAGCAAATTAATAACCATGTTTCTATATACATATAACCATTTCCTTAGTCTTTCTGGACAGATTCTTCCTCTGAAGGTAAGAAAAGGTAAGGCAACACAAATTACAACAGTATAGGCTAGTACTTATTATATTAGTTATTATTTACTTGTTATTAATAGTATTTATTATTTATTTTGTATTGACATATAAAGATATAAAGATATTATTATATTTTTTTGAAAGATAGTAAAATGAAGTATAGAATAACATGACATTAAGGTTAGGCTTGAAAGATATACTGGACACAAAAGGTTTGTATTACTATGGGCAGTAATTAAACAAGTCATATCTTTGCTTAAAGTAAAAGGTTCACATTACTATGGACATCAATTCAACAAATCTTTCATTCAACAAATGTTTGCCTTTTTAAAGCTTTTTACATCTCACGACTTTTAGAAATACTCCTCACTGATAATATACTGAACAAACCCAACTCAAAACAACTAGCTTGATTTTTTTTCCTTTCAGGTGGGATGCATGTCTTTTCTCCATAATGTACTGCAATGCTTACCAAATGCACATGGTGTGAGTCCTGTGTCTGTTGGCAAATAAAAAAAATCACTCAGCAGGAATAATAAGAATTAAGTTGAGAGGAGAAATAACAAAAGCTCAATGGTCCATAGCATCTCAGCATGGTGTAGAGGGATTTACACCCAAGCATTTTGATGTGAAATTTGTGTTTCCAAGAAATTGTGTCACATATCCCGAAATGTATCAATAAACGTTCTTCTTCTAGTTATGTACAGTTTTTGTGAAAACGTATTTTGCCCTGTCATAATTTCTTCTATTTTTCATATTTGTCACACTTTTCAACTGATTCACATTATCAAACTAATTTAAATATTAGATAAGGATAACCAGGTTAACACAAAATTCAGTTTTTAAATTATGATTTAATGTCTAAAAAGGGAAAAACTATCCAACTCTACCTGGCCCTATGTGAAAAGTAAATGCTCCCTTAGTTACTAAATCAACCAATTAACCAAATGTTATTCATAATTGGGTTTAATTTCACTAGACACACCCAGGCATGATTACTGCCAGCATGTAGCCGTGATCTAAAGAAATTCAAGAACAGATGAGAAACAAAGTCATTAACATCTTGGAAAAGGTTGGAAAACGTTACTAAGCAATTTCTAAGGCTCCAGCAATCCTGGGTAAGACCCATTAACTACAAATAGAGACTATTGGAATAGTGTAGCACCTTCCCAGGAGTGGCCGGCCTTCCAAAATTCCACCAATAGTGTATCAATGACTCACCCAGGAGGTCACAAAGGAACCCAGACTCACATGTAAAGAAATAGCCTCAGTTAAGGTCACTATTCACAATTCCACAATAAGAAAGAATCTGTGCAAAATGGCAGCCAAAGGAGAGTTGCTGACCAAAAAGAATACAAAAGCTTGTTTTACATCTTCCAAAATAAAATTCTTGATAATATGCGGTCAACTGATGGGTCAAAATTGTAACATTCTAAAGGAGAATCACTGACCATCATTTTGTGACCTAAACCTGAAGAGAAGTTGGACAATGCAGCAGGACAATGATCTGAAGCTTACAAGCAAGACCATCTCTGAATGGTTTAAAATAAATGCTGTGACATGACCTTAAAAAGCAGTTAATACTGAAAAACCCTCCATCAGCTTGGTTGTGATGTCCCAGAATATATTAGTTTCTAACATTAGTTCTGTAATTTAATTTAACTACGGGCAGGGTTGGTACAGAGAAAATGGCATCTATTTTAGTCCAATGGAAGAGCCTTCCTGTGTGTGTGTTTGGGTGTCGGTGTGGCAGAGC
>VKOC01003730.1:0-11552 GCA_009364415.1 Spea multiplicata
ACCACGTCGCGGCTCGGCCGATAGCCCTGTCCGTGACAGCGTTGGTGAAAAAAGTGCAGGAACTAATTTCTGTGGCCACCTTTGACAGTGATTGGTGGCCAAATACCTGCATGTAGAGTGCCCTAATACCCCTGATAGGATAGCCTGGATTGTCTGCTTTACAGAAATATATACCTTTGTGGGTGTTTTTGTTTTATTTGTTTAAAATTAGAGTTGCAGTCCCATCATACCTAATGTAAAAATTTAACGGCTTTGTATAAAGTAATGTACACCTTATAGTATGTTGCCTATATGTGCTGGGGAAATATGGAAAATCTATATAAATTAGGTATTTCTGAAATCAGGACACCTAAATTGATAAATCTGGATGGAATTTTCTGTCTCTTTACCTAATTTTGTGAGGATTCAGAGGGAAAATGTAAAAAAACTTAGATGTTTTTTTCTAATTTTTGCTAGTTTTTACTAAATTCTAAATTTTCAGCTAATCATCCAACTATGGTATCAAAAGAAAGCTCTATCTCTCCTTGAAAAAACAATATATAGTTTATATGGGTACACTATTCACAGGAAAAGAGAATCATCGCTGAACCGACATAGCGCAAAAATTGCAAAATTGCTCCGGGCTTTGAGGTACCAAAAACCCCTGGGATTGAAGGGGTTAAATATACACAAAAAATAAATACACAATACAATATATAAATATATGGACAATATAAACAATAAATCAAATATTAGACATCATAAAAAAAACGCAAATTAAAGAATGCACATAATTAATAGATCCCGCAAAAATTCTACCTGCTCTACCAGGGGTTAATATATCAACAGAAGAAACACAGGGCAAATGAGCATAAAAATAAAGATAATACTTACCCAGTGCTGCTTACTTGTCCTGTTTTTCTTCTGTTGATATATTAACCCCTGGTTGGGCAGGTGGAAGTGGCAGTGAGATTTTAGTGGATCGCGCACTAAAACCCAAATCGGGGAGAAGTCGCTGTCTGCGCGCATCGCACAGACCCCTACCGGCTGCCGGAGAGGATCCAGGTCCCCTGCAGCGGTGCAGTAGGGGTCTGTGCGATGCCCGCAGACGGCCGCTTCTCCCCTCCGCTTCTGTTGCGGCTTCCATGATGGAAGCCACACTGGAAGGTCACATGACGCCGGGTTCAGTAATAGAAGCGCCGGCGGAAGTGGAGGGGAGAAGCGCAAGGGGAGGGGAGAAGCGGAGGATGTCTGTGCGTTTTGCACAGACCCTCACCGGGTGGCAGAGATGATCCAGGTCTCCTGCAGCTTTGTGGGGGGTCTGGATTCTAGAGCATTTGCTCTGAAAAACATCATTTTATAAATCGATAAAAATCAATTCAACTAATTGATTATAAAAATCTTTGACAACGATTTTCATAATTGATTATCGATTTTATCGATTAGTTGTTGCAGCCCTAATGTAAACTATATAGTTTTTTTTCAAGGGGAGAGCGAGCTTTCTTTTGATGCCATAGTTACATGATTAGCCAAATACTATAGAAATTTTTTTTTTTTTTAAAACATACTTCAGAACTATTCTTCTCTTAATCCTCATAATTACATTGAAAGAAAATACTCTTAAATTAAAATGTTTTATTTTTAGAAAGCAGGCAACCCAGAGTATTTCATGAGTGTTTCCATGCAATTTTTTTGACCACCCATCACTGCCAAAGTTAGCCATATCAATAATTTCCCACTTTTTTTTTTTCTTTTCACAACACTTGTTATGCGTTATGGCAGGGAAATCCAGCCAAACTTGTTCAGCAGCTTCCCCAGATTACAGAAATACTCCACATACATATTTGTTTTTTTTCTTTTTGGTCTTCTGGACATTACAGGGCACAAGTTGGAACATGCACCTTGTCGATTACAAACTTGATATTTTTAAGCTCTCTTCTGGCCCTGTATCTCGTTAGGTGGCGTAAACAGGCCCAAATTCAAATTACTTCTGTAAAGTATATATATTTTGAAAGCAGACAATTCTGATTATTTCATCAGGAGCTTCTGGACACTTGCCGCAGCCACTTGACCACCGATCACTGCCAAAGTATACTATAGCAATAATCTCCTGCACTTTTTCCAACAAGACTTCTCTGTTCGGATTTTTGCACCGGTTATGGCAGAGTAATCCAGCCGAAGTTGTTCAGTTGCATCTCCAGGGTATAGAAATACCCCACATGCATTGGCTTGTTTGTTTTTTGGCCACAATTTGTAACATGCCAGTATATTGTATCAGTAAGCTTTGGTAGGCCTATGGTATCTATGAAGCAGCTTAGCAGTTCTCCAAGAGAACATGTTCCCGTATATGTATATATTTTTCTAAAGCAGAGAAATTAGTGTTTCATTAGGAGAATTTCAAGACTTTTCATGCAGCTATTTAATGGCCTATCGCTGCTAAAGTTAGCAGTTTCCTGCGCTTTTTTTTTCCACCAACACTTCTATGTTTCTTAGGATTTTTTGGACAGGTTATGTGTCATGGTGTAGAAATCCAGCCATAAGTTGTTCAGCTGCTTCTCCTGATTATGGAAATACCCCACACTTATCTGTTTTTGTTATGCATATGTGTGTTCTTTGTTTTTATTTTTTTTTATTTGCAGGGCCAGAACATTTTTTTTTTGTTTGTGCCAATTCCCCTTTCCTTTGTGGCTCACCTTAAATGAACATAAAAGGAAAAAAAATACAAGATCTACAACATCTAAAAAAAAATCTAATTTGCTTTATATGATTGACCATGAATCAATGATCAATGCAGAGAGGGACAGAAGGGACTGTAGTCTCTCCTAATAACCTTTTTATAGCAGACTCTGCATCTTTTTGTGGCTTCAGTTTGGCACCAGTTGGGGGAATTGTGCAAGGAAAACGCCTGCTGGTAAGATGCATCCGTAACAAGGGTTTTTAATTGGAATTTTTTGAAGGTGTAGGTCTTCCCAGTTTCACACTTCTTGTACAGCACTTTACATGTTGCACATGGCAACCTTGGGTTAGTTAGATGACTACCTTTTTGTAGCATGTCTTGATATTACGCAACACCAGGGATGGCTGTAGTCACTGGTCAGAAATATCTACATCTGCCCATGTTCTTATTGTAGTGAATGCATTGAGGTTTTTGGGCCTGTGAATCACCTCACACTGACAGGTACCATTTGTCCATTGTATGTATATAGTGGATACAATACACACCTTTTTTTGTTGCATTAATGTAGATTAGCGTTGATAAAAACCCACTTTTTACAATAAACATCCTTTTGTCTGCCGGCTGCTATTGCTAGTCGTGGTATTGTGGGTGGCTTCCCCCTGCTTAAACCACTCACTGAACTGATTTTCAATTTCAGTGCTAACAAAGTCCGTTCCTCTCTAGACTTTCTTCAGTAAGAGGGGTCTATTCACTAAATAGAGCTGTGGTTGTAGTTACTTATTTATTATGGTGGCCCAGATAGTGAGTATGTTCTGTAGAACCTTTCTTTATATGTTTAGCTTAAGTGAGATTTCTTTGAAGTCTCCCTTCTTGCTGGAGAAACTTTACCGTTTGCTGTTAGAGTAGTGGCATGAGGGAGTAGAAAAAAAAAACCCTCTCCATTTAGTATATGATTCCAGAGCCTCCAGCTGGGTGAACCATTCTATTACCACGGGTAGTAAAAGGACACAGGGTGTTTACCTTGATGTGAGTTGTGTTCTTATGTGTGCTTTATGACAAACATGAGTTGTGTTCTTGTTTGTGGTGTGAGTTGACAGCTTGTCTGTGAGCATTATGTGATTGAGATGTGTTTGTTACAAATGCAGTGACTTGTGCGAGTGTCTAAGCAATGCCAGTTGTGTGAATGCTGCGAGATTTGAGTGCCTGTTTGTGACAATTTATCTATTTATATTAATAAACTGTAAAGTAGATTAAGTACCAGTTGCATTTACAAATGTGCAGATGCTGATAGGTGTGTGTACATTTAAACCGACACTCCAATTGAGTCTTTCTGCATTTTGCAATAGAACATCATGAATGTATTAAACCATATCCTGTTTGGCTGAAACATAGATATTTAGTTGCAGAGAGTTTGTGTGAGGTTGAACATTGCAACACTCTGACACCACTGTGCACAGTGAAAGGCCATCGTAAGTTGGTTCCCCTAGCAAGTGATGAGCTAATCCTGCATAGTAAGCAATAGAATTATTAAAGCCTACCATATTTAAACCACAGACTACACTCAGAACGTAAGGGGAAGTGTGATATGTGTGCAGTGGCAGTGCTGGCTAGTTTTATTACGCTGGCGGATGCTCGTCAAGATTGTCAGCTCGCGAGCAGGGCCTTCTGCACCTTCTTTATCAGTTTCTTAGGCCAGGGGTGTCCAAATTGCGGCCCTCCAGCTGCTGGAGGACTACATCTCCAGGGCTGGCTGAGGAGTATGGGAGATGTAGTCCTGCAGCAGCTGGAGGGCCGCAAGTTGAACACCCCTGGCCTAGGCTGTCAATTCTATTCTTGTCGTACTCCTTGAGTATATGTATTGTAAGAAGCGCTGCATTAATTGTAGGCACTATATATACAAAAAGATAACTGGGTCAGGTAACTGAATGGTGGATCGAGTACCCTGGCATGCATCTTCGGGTGTATGTCTCTGTGTCAGAAATGTATGATGTACATGGCTGTGTCATTTGATTAAGAATTCTGTGTGCTAATTTGAATGAAGCTCTATTTGTATGTTTGTGTCAGTGAGGCTGAGAATAGTAAGTAAGTTTGCATGTGTTTTAGATGTGAAAGTGTTAACAAGAAGGCAAACACAAGCCACAGTACTGGGAGGTGGAAGAGTGTAGGAAACCTTAGCATATTCTACACTCTCTTCCCACTTCCACAACTGCATGTTATTCAAAGCCCGTAAGGAGAATACTGAACGTTCTGTTTTGATTATGTATAAGTATGTGTCGAATGAATAGTCCATTCATTTGCCAGTTTACAATGTTCAGTCAGTGCTGTGCAAGCAAATGCCGAAAGAAAGGTTTAGGACAATTGCAAGCAATTAAGGCACAAATGACAATGCCACCATCTTTTTTTATGAAAAATCAAAACTACTGTTTTTAGTCAGTCATTCCTTTGCACACTTAAACTCTGCCACTCATACGCATATTTATGTAAGTAAATGATGTGCAACATTGGGGTAATAAAGTAGATTTTTAAAGGCTTTATAGGCTTTCCTTTGACTTTCTTGATTTAACCCTTTTGTGTGCTAATTAAAATGCAATAAATAATTTAACAATGGTTTTATTGTTTTAACTACTTTGCTTTCTTATTGCACCTTATCTCTCTACTCTCACTCTGACACAAGATCAAATTGTTGATCCTGTCTTACTCTTATGGCAACCAGGTACAACTCACACCACAAATTTAGAGGTAGAAGTCTGTTGGTTGTGACAAGCACCTAGGTTTATCAAATCTTCTGCAATTGCCGCAACAGCAGTCCCAGGAACTGCCGCCCTCCCCTGTTTTTGTTATGTTTGGGTGTTCCAGTCCTCCCTCAATCCAGAGGCATCCTGAAACACACCTGACTCAATTTGCACTGGCCTTTCATCTTTAGCCACCCATTGCTGCGACTAGCCGTAACAGCGATTGGGGAGGTTCGGCGGGAGTTTATTTCTTTTCTGGATAGCCTTGCTCCTGCGGCTTCCAAAAAAGCAGTGTGTTCCATCTACTGCGATTAGTGGGCTGTTTGGATGTGTCACGCATCTAAGGTATGGATAAGAAGACCTCCATTTTAAGACAAGGTTGTTTTTCAGGTAAACCTTGTCTTATAAATGTTCAAAACAAACTGTCGTTTTGTGATGAATTTATGAACAATATTGCTCTTAAAATTAAGTCAGGTTAAACTAAGATTCAACTTGTACATTTTTTTGCTAGTATTTTTGGTTGTTAATTTTTTTTTATTTTTTTTTGTAGGCCATTGTTTCTGCTGTTGTTCAGCTGTTTGTCTCTGATCGAAATTCCATCTGGACTAAGAAATGTTGTGGGGTAGTATGTCTAGTGAAGGACAATCCACAAAGATCCTATTTCATTAGAGTTTATGACATAAAGGTAAGGCTATCTTTATTTGGCTTTTGACTTGCCTCCTCCCCAAATACCACATTTACTTCTATTCTCCTAATAGTAGGATCTGTTAGATTTCTAATTTTAAATTGTCTTAATAGTTACTACACACTAGTATTTCTGTTCTATATTGGCAGACTATTTATATTCCTCAAATAATACCCTTTTCTAAGTAATATAAATCCACTTTGTAGATTTTGGCTGCATTCTTCCGGTGGGGCAAGACTCGGGTTCTTTTCGTGGCTTGGGAAGAGGTGACTTCAGACCTGGGTTTTAAGAGTCATCCGCTGTGACTCGGAACTCAAAATGTCAAGCGCCACTAGTTTCCACCCACCCACAGGACAGAGATATTTGGCTTTTTTTTTTTTCTTTAATAAAAGCATCTTTTGTGCAAGTCCTTTCCTCAAACACTATCAGGAAGTTTATTCCCCAGTGTAGTTCCACAAGCCTCACTCAAGACTTTTACATTAAACACTTCAGGATGGAAAGTCTACAATGGGGACCTTCTTTCCAGAAGATTTTCTAGTCTCTCTGCAGGATGCATATTTGCACATCCTTATCGAACATCAGCGGTTTCTCTTAATTGCTATTCCAGGGAAAGAGTGACTTCAACGTGTTCAGTTTCAAGCCCCCTCTGTTCATGATTGCATCGGCACCCAGAGTATACTATGCCGGCTGTCATGACGTTTCTCAAAGCGGGGAATCAATGTCGCCCTTGCTTAAATGACTGGTTGCTGGCAGTACCTTGCCCGTGCTTGCTACAGCAGGTTTATGTCGAAGTTGGTCTTCTGCAGAAAGGAGAATCAATTTAAAGAAGCTATTGGTTGTGTGGAAGAACAAGAATCAAGAGCTTCTTTTTGTGCAGTTAAGCAAGTGGGCCAAGGAGAATCCCTCCCATGTTTCTGTGGTACATAGACTAAGAGGTTCTCCAGATGATTGTTGATCTAGTGGTGTTGCTTCAGAATATGGGAAAGTTTCTCTTTTCCCAGTGGGAAATCTGTTGTGACTGAATGCTCTCACCCGTCACTGGGTGTTTTAAAGAAAATTAGAGACAGACTCCAAGTCATTGTTATTACTCCTGATTAGCCATGCAGGGTCTGGTATCCTGAGCTGGTGCATTTTGCTATAAAGACACAGGGCTTCCTAATACAAGGAGCTATCCTCCATCACAATCCAGTATCCTTTGGCAGCTTGGGTCCTTGAGACAAGATGATCTCAACTATACTTAAGAGCAGGAAGAAGGTTACAAGCCTTTGATATCAAGATCTAGAAGACCTTCTTGAACTGGTCATTTTACATATGATCTGGGAAACTTATGTTCCCAGTATTTTGGATTTTTTTTTATTGCAGATGGTTTTTGGCCAGCTGCCCTTAAGGTGCAGAGTGCTGCTCTTGTCGCCTCATTGGATATTCATCTTGCCTCATCAATGGGTCCAGCGTTTCGTTAGGGCAGCCTTTAGGAGAAGACTGGGATATCCTGCTGTTGTTCCCTCCTGGGACTTAAATGTAGTCCTATAAGCACTTACATTACTGCCTTTTGAACCTCTGCAAGATACTCTGTCGACATTTTTCAATTCTACGATCTCAATTCACTGATTTTAAAAGGATTTAAGTATATTCATGTTTTATTCTTTAGTTGACTGCCTCCTTTAACTTCTACCCTTGCTGTCTCTACTGAAGCAGGAAGCTTCCCAAAATATACTTCTTACATTTGCTCATTATGAACTCCTAGTAAATGGAGAACTGAGCATCCTTTTGAAATTAACATTAGTAGCAGAGACTAAAGTTTGCTATTGTGTGCTGCTGAGCATGGTGCTAGATGTTCAGATGTTCACCAATGCAAGCCCATGCCGTGCAGACAAAAAAAAAAAAACAGCAAGGGTATGCGAAAGATAAGATAAATATGCCACAGTTCTATTAAACTCCCCGATAGGTGAATTCAAGTTTAAATATCATGGATGTAAGTCATATGTTTGCATACATTAACATGTGTAGTGATCACTTTTGTTAACTGACCCATGTGGTATGTTGTATTGATTCAGCTGTACCTTTTTCTTTTTAGGAAGGGAGACAACTCTATGAACAGGAGCTGTACTATAATTTTGTATATAATAGTCCAAGATCATATTTTCACACATTTGCTGGAGATGTAAGTTTGCCATAATTCTAAGTATTACCATTTTGTCATTTATTTTTAGAGGCTTGACATATGAAGATGTGTGGTGAATAACACAGATTGATGAGAGCAGTGCTAGATTAAGGGATTTGTGGGGCTGCAGTTAGATTATAGCTAGCCTAAATTAGTTTTTTCCCTTCAGTCTTAAATTACACTAGTGCCTGCCACCTAGTGGCTCTTTTGTGCAATGTAGCTAGTAATTTGTTTACAAGCACCTCAGTGCTGCCAGATGGGCCTATTAAAATGGCTTCAGCTGCAGCATCCCTTTAAATTAATTTGTTCTTGGATGAATATGAATCCTACTCTTGCTATTTTCCCTTTAAAAAAACATTTTACAATGTTAATTTCACAGGCAGTTATCTGTAACACACCTTCTGCCATCATGTTCCACTTCTCACTAGACTGTTCATTTACTTGCAATAAATCGCTTGGGGCATCAACACCTTCACCCTAATAGGATTTCATATACAATAAAATGTTAGACTTGATGTAAATTTCTACAGTGCCCTGCCGGCTCAAGGGTGATATCTTATTTTCATAGTGACGCATTGCATGTATGTTGGTGGCAAGTAAATTTGGGAAATTGATTAGTTAAAATGTTTCTTTGAATTTTAGTCCTGTCAAGTGGGTCTCAATTTTGCTAATGAAGAAGAGGCACGAAGATTCAGAAAAGAAATAACAGAGTTGCTTTCAAGACGATCAAAGAAACCTGGTAAGAACTAGCTTTTGCTTTCTTTCATTGTATTGTCATTACACATATGCCTTGTAATCTCATTGTAGTTGCGATGTATGATGAGCGTTTGACCATTTTGATTTTAAAGCATCTCAGAATCTTTTACTGTCATTAATCTAGTATAAATAGGTTATTGCTCAGAGCTGTGACCAGCCATTTGGACATATACCAAGCTAGGCTCAGTAATAATAATAATAATAAATAATAATTAAAAAAAAAATAGCTGCAAGAACAGTGTAAGAACTTATTTAACATGTGTCGGGTCCAATTATTATTTTTTTTTTTCCTCTTAACCCCTTTGCGTCAATTGATGTGGTGCTACATCCCAAAGATCTCAGTTCTGGCCCTTTAAGCATTGGCAGGCCTATGTCTCTGCGTCTCCCCTCTGCTAGCTGGGGCTTAAGCTGAGCAATCAAATGTGACAGCACTTCTGTTCAGACATTCCTTTCTCCCTTTTCCCTGGGACCTCTAGCTATAGCGTACTGCTCTCTTCTAGAGTGGACAAAATGGATAGTTTATAAATGTATAAATTTAAGAGTAACAACAACCCCCACAAGAATAACCACCTCTACTCCATCTACAAAAGTAATATTAAAAATATTGTTTAAAGAAACACTCACCATCACTACTGAAAAGGTTTTTTTTTTTTGTATCTGTTCTTTGAGAAACATATTTTATGTAGCGACTTAGAGATCTGTGAGTGCTTCTGAAGTTTGAGACTCGGCACGCCAAATTTAAAAAATGTATAATTTTAGGATAAAATATGCCTGAGGAAGAGGGTAATTAAGGTTGAACTGGGACTCAGATATTGAATGCTGTTATCCAGAAGTGTAAAAATGCTTTCATTACAAGTTTGTTAAATTTTTTTTGTTTTGTTTTGTTTACTCTTTGCAGATAAAAAGAGAGAGACTCTAAATGGTAAGCTAATGTTATAGCAGCAAAGTTTAGTCCTGTGCAGCTTATTATAGTGAGCAATATTAAACAGGATTCCACTTATCCACAGCTATTGTTCAAAAACTAGTTAAAATGTTTGTTTTCTTTGGCGTTTAAGATATTTATAATTTAAAGTTTACCTGATTGCAGTTTTTATACTCTTTGGCCTAGCTGCAATGTTTACCCACATTTCAGGAGGCAAAATTAAATTGTCAGATGGGGAAACTAAAGCATGTCAACTTCTTAAAGTGAATGAGAAATAATTTGAGATTGTTGCACCTATATACACTATATGGCCAAAAGTATGTGGACACCCCTCCTAATTACTGAGCTTAAGTGTTTAAGCCATAGGTGTATAAAATCCAGGATATAGGCAGCCATCTCCATAGACAAACATTGGCAGTATAATGTTCTCTACTGAAGACCCCAGTAACTTTCAACATGGCACTGTCGGAGTCTACCCTCCCTTCTCACACCATCTACCCTACCCCCCTTTGTAGGTCACTTACTGTGTAGTCCTGTGGTGGGGGAGTGAGGCCTCTGTCTGTGTGCGGCTTCACTGCGGAGCACTGGCATATGACGTCGTATGCTGGCGCTCAGTGCCAGGCACCCGAGACAGACTCCTTACGCTCTTCCACCACTGCTGTAGAGGCAGCGCTGAGGCAGGCGGCGGTGGCAGGGAGCAGAAGAGACAGAAGGGTGCCGAGTGGTTGCTGAAAACGACCGCTCAGCACCCCTTGGGCCCCCCTGACTGGCTGAACTCCAGGGCACGGTCGCAGTCGCGACCCTGGTAGTTCCACCACTGCCCACATACACTGCCCTTACACACGCTGTATTTGCTATTTATTATTGTGAAGTAGAAGCAACTAGGGGTAACGGCTCAGCAATGAAGCGGTACACTGTGCGCACTCAGAGCAGTGCCGTTGTGTGCTTAAGTATGTAAGAATCGCCTGTCTCTGTAGCATCAGTTGCTACAGAGTTCCAGACTGCCTCTGGAGGCAACATCAGTACAAGCGCTGTGTGTCGGAAGCTTCACGAAATGGGTTTCCGTAGATGAGCAGTTGCACATAAGCCGTAAATCACGATGTGCAATGTAGGGCTGCAACTAACGATTATTTTAATAATCGATTAGTTGACCGATTATTTTTTTGATTAATCGATTAATCAGATAAAAAATGCAATTTTTCTTTAAAATAATGTAATAAAAAACGTACAATTTACACTTTCATCTCTTTATTGCAATGGCCTCTCTCTATTCACCTTCTTATTTTACCAACATAATAATAAAATAAAAGCTACAAGAACCCAAACACAGTGTTTATCAAACTAGGTTTTAATACAAAGTTATTAGTAAATATTCATTCATATGTTAACTATTTTTCATATTTAATAAAAACTATGAGGAAAAAAAGCCTTGTTTAAATTTTTTTTATTTACCAAACTGCCCCCGGTTATGCACATCAGACCCCCAGCTTGCCACTCTGCCCCCATATATGCCTTATACCTCTTATATGCCAGATTCCACAGTGCCCCTGATATGCCACTGTGCCCCGATATGCCTTATACTCCTTATATACCCCCCATATATACCCCCACCACTATAACTCACCCATACACCACTTTGG
>VKOC01003733.1:0-10584 GCA_009364415.1 Spea multiplicata
GTTTAGATGGCTGCTCTCATCGTACCCACTTTCTGCGATCCAAATGTATTTTAACCCCTTAATGACAAAATGCATTGTTTTCAATGGGTTTAGGGACCGCCCATTGTCCTTAAGGGGTTAATAATGTAGAGGTTTTCTTATTGTACGGAATGTCGCAATGTCAGCTTTAAAGGTTAAAAATACAGGAAGCTGCTTTATAAGTAAAATCAAAATCATCAATTAGATACTTAACCCCTTAATGACAAAGACCCAAAATGCATTGTTTTCAATGGGTTTAGGGGCCGCCCATTGTGAGTTAAAAAAGCAATGTATGGATGTGCAAACCAACTCCAAGTTGTAACGACCAAGTAATCGACTGCTCATGATCTCTATAACCGAAAGGCATTGCATTGACTCTTCATTTTTCTGAAGAAGGCTTAAGCTCCTCATCTTGTAGAAGCAGTAGAACTTTAAAAATATAATTTGTATCTTCTCAGTATTAAAATAAAGAAGAGGGTTGATGACAACGAACATCCTCTCTCCTTCCCTTCATTTCTTTTATCCAGGAGATCAAGTATGACCGCTGATCACACAGTCCGTAAGACATGAATCCCCAGTAACATCAGTTTTATCCAAGCCCAAGAGACACACATATGTTGTGAAAAGAATCTTCAAAAAGTGTGAATTTTCTTTTAAAATATTAACCCAACAGTCATTATTTTTTAATGCGTCATATGAAGCTATTAATGGAGTAGGAAAATACAATGTACTATCAAATACGTTGTAATATCCATTTAGCTTTAAATATCACAATAAAATATTCAGAATGCTTGGGAGGGAACAGAGAATGCACTCAAAGCTTTCCTTTAAACTACCAAGACAGGCAACAAAAATATATTGCGGCAATACCATGCATCGTAAAACAACATCTTTCTAGTGACATAAGTAATGGTTAGTTATAAAAGTACAAAATATAGCTTTTATAGAACCAGGAAAATTGTTAACGATATGTTACAACCTTCCGAAGAGAAGTACAGTCTAATCTCCCATTCATTTAACTTTTTTTTTTGTTCGAGAAAAAGCATAAAAAAAAGAAGGATTCAAAAGTAAATTCAAAGAAAACTACTATGTCCAGCAGAATTATACCAAACATCTCAAACAACTTCAACGCCAAACCAGTTTTGCCCTTATTGAGTGAAATAACGGTTCTTTAGGTAGCTTTTTCTAAACAGAGTTGGGTTTTCCCATTGTGGGAAAGAATTCCAGGTCCACGTATTATGTGCAAAAATAAGAAGCAATAGAGAGACTCGATGAGCGGGAATCACTCACTCCAAACCTCTTGGGTATTGAGATCGTAGATGTGCTCAATGGTGGTCCTTGATTAACGATATTCTAAATTCAGGAAACAACCAAGTCAGATCTGGATGAAGCAAAATCCCTCAATCCTCAAGGAAAAGCCAAAACGTGCTCGAGGTTTGGAAGATAGGCGTAAAGAAAACTTTTAAGTGGCATTAATGATTCGAAGATGTCTAGTTGGTCAAGCTCCACCACCACCACCACCATCCCTTCTACATCAAGGGAACTTAATGGTTACCAATATAGTGACTCTAACAATGTTGGTATTAATCTTATTATTATTTCCATTATAATGACATGAACCACTGGGAAGACATTGGGTAACATTAAACCTGATTGAGTTGATTGGCCTTTCATAATATCCATTTATTACGTTAAACCATTCTACATCCTACGAAATGTCCCTACGGTGGCCAACATTTCATCCAAGTCTGTTTTAGGTAGCAGCACAGCTTGAACTCTTTGTAAATACATAATGCTTGAAATAAAGATGGCGGAGATCAGGAGATAAAAAGCATGTTGACAGGTAACATACAGAAACAAGTCTTTCGGAAGAAAGAAAAAGCTATTTTGTGAAAATGTATCCCCCAATTTGTGTTTCTCAACCGTCACGAAATGCCAAAAGACTAAGTATTGACTCATGTAGTAATAGATTTTATTGAACTAATAATCAAATTTAAAGATATATTTCTGCAGGGACCAATGATCAAATAGTCTATTTGTATTTTCAATGGCAAAAAAAATCACCAATAAAAATTCTGATCTGATCATATTGTTTTGTTCATACTGTATACTGGTGCTAATTCATATTAATAGATGTACATTATTCTCCTATCTGGCACTTAAAAGGTTAAAAGCCATGTGTAAAATCATCTGCCATTTTGAATGTGAAGACCCCTCCTGCTATGGGTCCAACTGAACAGTCGAAACCGCTGATATGTTTGGCAATTCTAATTTCCTACGAGGGGTTTTAGCGTCGCCTCCTCTAATTATCATCATGTGCCAACGATCGGGGAGCTCGTCATGGTGGGCTATCAAATTTCCACAAAACCCAGATTTCAGAAATACTTGAAAAATTAAAAAAAAAAAAAAATTAAAAAAATGGTAAGGTTCTAGGGTTTCAAATACTGATTTCTACAAAATGACGATAAAAAAAGAACTAAATAATATTGAACATATTTTATAAAATAGTTTAGCCGTATTTTTTACAATACAAAAAAAGTTTTATTGTTGGAATTCGATGTTTTATATTCTTTTTTTAAAAAATGTTTGTTTTATATTCTAAATGTTTAGAATGTTTTATATTCTAAATGGCATTTTCACTTAGAGATTCTTGTACCGCTGAGAAAAAATAGTAGGAAGCGAGTAATATAAATATGCTAGCAGGGATTCTTTGGGGGGATGCGGTTCCTTGCCGCGTACTATCTAAATTGGATGTCTCCTTGAAAGGCAGGTTGAATAACTAGCGTCCTATTATCAGCGGCTAGCTTGTAATGTTAAAGATTTCATTTTTTTTATTTATTTTTTTTAGGAGGGGATCTTAGGAGAATAACATTTACAAAGAACTGAAAATTCAGAGGCAAACCGCATCATGAACTAAATATATATTCTTAATCGCTGGATTATACCAGTCGGTGGAACCACCTGGGACTCTGTCTTTGCTAAAGCACTTTTATCGTGATGGAATGTTTTATCTGTCCGGAACATCCTACATTCGAAAACTACACAAAAACAGCGTGTGGGATTTATCTGTTTGTATGTAAAAAAAAAATTCAAATGAGAAATAAGAAAAATTGGATATTTTGTTGTATATTTTGTAATTTAGCTGGAATTATTTCAGGTTTACAGCAGGATTTCAAGAATTTGGGGATAAAATAATCATTGGTTGTATCATTTGTTTTAATTTCTTATGAAATCTTATATTGTAGATTTTTAAAGCTTATTGTAACTGTTTTCTGTGTCTGTTGGAATCGATAAAAAGAACTAATTTTTAAAATAATGAAAATAATTAGGAGCACCTTCACGTTTTAAATCATGATTGTGATGAGCATATGCCAAAGGTGACTTTGATCTAACCCTCCTGATGTCAAGCAGATTTTCATATGGAATCCCTGCTCGATAAAGACCCTTACATGCTCGTTATGCGAGTGCTGCTTAATAAGACACGACTTCACGAAGATCCACATGGAACCCCATAATATGGTCATCGGTAATTACATTAATTTGATAACATCGGTCGGTGGAGATGGCTTCCCAGGTAGACAGGCAGTCTAATATTTGTATAACGTCCTTCTGGATACGTACGACCACAAGCTACACTTCATCAGTCTCAGGGATCAGTCTCCTATAGTTCTTCAACCTATGGCCACATACATTGGGGCACAAGCAGTAGGAGACCGTCCCCCTGGGCATTTATCCAGGGTAGCCAACTGCGAATCCATAACTGGCCATATCCTATATCCATTGTACTTATAGAAAGACTGTCTCAACACGTCGGCAGATGTAACAAAGCCTCGCAGGTATTCATACCAGTAGAAAAATGTTTTATTGATACAGCATGCTGGTTGGGTTCTCTTTACATAGTTCTCTAGCGGAACGCATATTTTGTTTCGGCTTTATGTCGGTTTTTAATCCACAATCGGAATGTTCTGTTCCTGCCTCGTTTTGGCTGTGAAACTCCCTATAACTTACTTTTCGGGGTTGGTAGCGTATGCGGGACGTTTATCAGGCATAAAATACTGTAGAGAAATACCGGGGGGGGCAAAGTAGTCAGACCAGATTAAAATGAAGATTACCTTCATCTTGTGGGAGTTGGGAGTGAAGCACCATTAATTCAAGAATTTTTTAAATATTTACAGATTCCAAACCCAAAACCGCCCAAACTGCCCAACTGAGAACACCAAAATTCAATATTATATGCAAAAAAACAGGGGTCTCTTCTCTGTGGGTAATAGACGGCCCCTATGCCTTTTTAACTCCTGCTAATTCTGCTTACTTATGGACCTATATTCTTAAAGCACTTCCTTGCACTAAAGATACATAGCGCTCATGATCGAGTATCCACCAGTATCGACAGGTATACACGTCTAAGCAGCTACTATTACCCATAGGTAGCTCATCTAGTGGGTGGTACATAAGTGGAACAGACTCCTAGCCGAGGTGGTAGAGGTTAATACAGCAAAGGAATTTAAAAGATATATGCAAATGGCCCAAAAATGATTTGATGGCGTGTTTTGGGCCCACACTTTTATGGACAACGGATTACATTCCCTGCCCATTCGGTTCAGGGGGCCATTTTTAATTTATAAAATTACATTATTTATAATATAATAATTCAAACAATTGTCTTAATCTTGTGCTCACAAAAGGCGACTTTCGTTAAAATTCTAAATACAATATAATCATTCCTAAATGCAAAAAAACCCCAAACATACTGGCATAAATGCATAAATAAAATCATTAGTTTGAAAATGACTAGTTTTAGTTTTAAAGCACCGGGAAAATAACGTAGCAGAATATAACAGGTATTCATACAAAAGGGATTTGGGGAATATCCTCTTCATATTGTGGAATGATTTTTATCTCGCACGTAAATTTAATATCACTTACTACGGCATCATCTGGGAACGGTATTAGTCCGGCCCGATGGCGCCGATGCTCCAGCCGCTGGATATTTTATTTTAGGACTCCCCCGGCTATACTTAGCGAGGAATTACCGCCATATTTCCCCGGTGAAGTTGTATACGGCTTCCTTTATTGATTGCTGTAGATCAGGCGTGAACTGGAAAATTTTACGGCAAATTTAATTGGAAATGACTAATGTGGTGCTGGAAAAAAAAATATGTTTTAGCAATAAAAAAAAAGGTGACACGCCAGGCCAGGCTTTCTCCCAAATTACCACCCAGTTAAACAGGATCTAATAAGGGGCCAATTTATGTCGGCTGTCACACAAATCTTAAATCCAGGGCATATATGGCAAGATTGACGTTATTACGGACAATGCTGTTAACGACAATGACGCCTGAGGGGCTTCAAGCAAAAACAATACCGACATTTCTTGTGATATGAAAGCGTATCGGCGCAGCAGAGAGGCATCTTTCAGTAGAAATTGGGGGGCTTAATGCAGCTCCATCTATCCCCTTTCCGGCTGTGATTGAATCCGCTGATATATGGTAAGAGATTTATGGTGTAGCCGCGGTGAAAAGTGTTTGAAGGAACCAATAAATCTTAGAGGTAAATGCCGACAACTGTAAGATATTGTCCATATCGGAGCTTCTCAAACGTATGGTACGTTACATCCCGTTTGATACATTGCAGACCCAAAATTCCATATACCTGCAACGATGTATCCAGCTACAACTTTATACACAAGCTAACCAGCAAAGGTCGTTAAGACGTCCAAAAAGGGATATGGCAAGGGACTGGGCCGGCACCTGAAGTCGGTTGGGTGGGGATCTTAACCCCTTAAGGACAATGGGCGGTCCCTAAACCCATTGAAAACAATGCATTTTGAGCCCGTACATGTACGGGCTTTGTCATTAAGGGGTTAAGTGGTCAAGGACAGAGGAGAGCCCACCTTACCAAAACAGCCACTTTGCGGCATGCGGTGGCAACGTGGAAGCTACAATGAAAGGCTATGGTGTTGCAGCACGGACCTCTATTAGTTTTTACAGCTCCCGGGGGAGGTCAAGGAAGATCAGAGATCTTCCCAACTGGTCCATGATCCCCACTGCCCACAAACATGGGACAAGAGGGCAGCTAATTGAAACAGTGCCCAAAAATCATGACAGTCCTTTCATAACTGGGACTATTGAGAGGTATGTTACATATTCTTCTGCCTTTAGAAGCAACAGTTAGATCTTCAGCTTCTGTCTCTCGAGTCACTGGAACATTTCATCTATAGAGGAGGAGGATGATGAATGCATGGCCCACAAAGAAAGAAATACAATTAAAAAGCTCAAAACATAAAACTATAAATCGGTAAAATGTTTAACAATATATATATCTTTTATTCCTAATACAATATTTTTTTACCCCTTAGTAGCTCCCAAAATTAACCTTAATTGAATGAAAGACCCGTGATCCCTGCTTTAGAGCTTTCATCAGCCAAGAGCTGGTGGTCTCCGTTAGCACAGTGACCATGTTCTCTACCTCTGGATTATTTCTCTTTTTTTTTTTTTGAGACATTTTAAGAATATTAAAATTCAATACAAGTCCCAATACAACTAATGTGCTAAGCAGTGGTGCCCCCAAAAAAGCCTGATCACCCTACAGGAAAATCTACCCCTGGTTTTGGGGTTAAGGGGCTCATAGTGCAAACTTGTTGACCACCATTCAAAATGGAGGAATATTGTCTTAACTGGCCATAAAAAGGAAAAAGGGGCTTAGGGGGTAAGAAAGTTGCTCTTAATCTGTTTTCAGTTACCCCATCGTTACAAAAAAACTTTATCTTGATCGCTTCTTTTTTTTTCCTTTTATTTGACACTTCTTGTAACTAAGATGTGTCAAATCAACTATAAAGTATTTTTCCCTGGTGCTTGATGTTATTAAGTTTAAGTAAGCGTCTTCCGTCTACATGTCATTTGCGTGCAGTGTGAACATGAACCTGCTAAAATTCTCATCCGATTTTAACTTAATTATAAAATGACAGAATCAGACAGAAATATACTTTCGGTTAAGAAAAATCAGCATGGCACAGGATAAAGTGCTTCAAAGAAGCTTCTGTGACCTGTCATATACTAGAGCATTTAACAGAAGCTGTATAATTATAAATATTTCTATTTCACAGGCTTCAAGATGTGGGCGTTGAAAAAAAAATCCATAATGCACAGAATATATATTTAACCCCTTAAGGACAATGGGCGGTCCCTAAACCCATTGAAAACAATGTATTTTATCATTAAGGGGTTAAACAAGCCCTGGGATTAGTGACTCCTCACCTGGAACAGATATTGGATTGCTGACCATGGAATCCATACTTCTGTTTATGATGTTAAACGATAAGTTTGACTTAGATACTTGGATACTGGGTCGTATGGCCAATGTCTTGGTGGACTCACTATATTGAGACCCCTGTTAGCCTGCTTGTCGTACCCCCCCATTGCGAAGGTCTAAAGATGTTGTAGACCATGCATCTGTTGATGTATCGTGTGACCTGTCATCATCCAGACATCGGTGCGCATGCATATCTACCAACAAGCCAAATTGCCAGAGATAAACACTCTTTTCAGGAGATGTTGTTGGACTTGTGGCAATGGCTCTGGGTCTTACTGAAACCTTTTTTGTGACTTTGTGATCTGTTGATAGCTATGCTGTAACTAAATTGACAGGATTCTACAACATGTCATGGACACAATCGGCTCTGGTTATGGCGGCTCCAGCTCTGTAACGAGCAGCAAGAAGAGACTTTGCTCGTGGAAGATCGACATGTATATAAAAGAGAATAACTGGTCAAACCATACTTTCAAAATGTTAGGTTTGCTTAGTCAGTTTATCAAGAGGAAAAAGAAAAAAAGAAGAAGAAAAAGAAGACGATGAATAGTCACATAACCCATCCGAAGGAGAGAGCTCTGAGGTCCTGAAAGTTTGCCTGACTCACCATCTTTTTCTTTGTTGGCTCCCAAAAAAAGTATCCCCTACAATTAAAGACGCCATCTTTTTTTGGCCCAGTACGCCTATATCCATTTCATTCAATTAGTTCTAAACATGTTTTCTGCTGTTTCTATACATATTTTTGTGGCATTCAGTTGTAGAACACTGTGATACCCTCATAACCAGCAATCATTCTGACCTCCTAGAATAGAAGACACTAGGGTACGGGAGAAGGTCATAGGGATTTGGAGTCCTAAGGAGGGACTGTCCTTTCTAAAAAGGGACACTTGAGAGGTATGCATGGATTTCAAAGGCCACAAACTGAGATATGGGGTCAGTTTTAAGTAAGAAAATAAGAAAGAAGAATGGATATGGGGAAGAAGGAGGAACAAAGAAGATACAAGGAAGCCGAAATGGACGTAAAACATGTAGGAACAAAGGGTGACAAAAAAAATGTAGAGACAGAGGATAAAAAAAATATACAAGGATAGAGGAGAATAAAACACTCACAGGGACAGGTCATAATAGCAAAAAGAGAGTTCAAATGGATGGGGGGAGCAAGACTGCAAGTGTGTACCGGCCCGACAGGTTCTAATGGCAGCACCGACAGCTAGCATCGTAATACAAGCCCACAGAATGTATGGAAGCAGCTGATTTAAACTCTTTAGCTGTTGGACGCCGGGAGATTGATAGCACAAATGGAATCCCTTAGCCGAAGCCTCTGTCCTGTATCTGAGCTGTGGGATTGATAACGCTCCATGTTATCAATCTCACAGCAGTAAACGGGACTGCTGTGCGCTCATGAAGAATGGATCAAATTAAATACGTTGACAAAGAATGGATTAAGAAGTGCAAAACAAGTTAAAAAAAAAAAGACTATAAAAAGTACGTTTTCTGGCAGATAATCTGGAGCTTTTTTTTTTTTTTTTCTCTTCTGACGCATTTGGCTCAACACCTGAAAGATCAGAGTCTCAGATGGATTTAGTCCCCAAAATCCAAAGCAGCCGTAATAATTGATTGGTTAGCGGTAATTAATCATCTGCCTAATTAATCTGGAAAGTCAAGCTTTTAAATGTGTAACAATGCAAATGATGTCCTTAAAGCAGCCAGCTGCGCGGCAATGTACGTTAACCCTCTGCGGAAATCATTTACAAACACTCTGCTCATACTCAGAGGGAACGATATGTACTAAGGTGTGAGTCGGAGTGCTAAATGCTGTGTGACCTATAGTGTAGGTCACAGATAATTGAGTTTTTAAGGTCTCATATAGGTTTGGTGTCCAGGTGTCCATATACTTTTGGCCATGTAGTGTATATCTAGAGGTTTAGTTGGCCAAGGCATGCCAAACCGGACTCTGACCTACCTCTTATGCTGAGACAGGTAAAGACTATTTTTTTCTATTGATAACATGATAGAAATACATTTATTGCCTACATATTTTTATAGACTGGATGCTTTTGCCCCACAATGTGAATTCTGTCTTTTTGGGTTAAAAGGGATATATTCATCAAATGCATGATAAGATCGTACCTGAGATGGTATCGCTTGCTGCTAAATTATTCCGGGGCTGATTCATAGACGTGTCTCTAATGAATCATTGCTTGATGAATCCACCCCATGGAAAAATGAAGCAGGCAGTGATGGTATCACACGTGAGATCGTATCATCCATTTGATGAATATATCCCTGAAGAGAGAAGCGCGTTAGCATTCTTCCCAGATCAGCGAAACGCGCCTCCTGCAAGCCAAGAAGGAGAGGAGGGGAGCGAGGCAAATGCATATGGGGGGCACTCTGCAGAATCCCTCCATGTATTTGCAAAAGAATTATATGCATTACAGTGTGGATGATGGCTGGAGTGCCTCTGTGTACCGGACAAGAAGATGCAATTATGATATCCGCACCAGGATCCCCAATGGATCTTCCTTGGGGATCTGGTCTGGTTGTTGGATCCATTTGAACAGTGATTTATTGTCATGTTAGCTACACTCCGGGACCCGATCTGTCGCTGGAGAGGTTGTGTGTGTAAGTATAAGACACTACCACCCACTGGCCCACTGGGCATTTGTCCGGCATGGCCAGTATGAGTCCGTGTTCATTGCCACCTACTGTCCCATAGCTTGGACTTTAGGGCTTTGATGCCCACCCTAGCTTGTTGTGTCAGATGCATGGGTATGTATATCAAGGACGGGCAACTATTGGCAAACTGGACCAGAACTACCCCCTGTTCCTTGTTTTAAACCTCCAAGGCAAGTATCCAGGCATCTGGTTGTTTTATGAGAGATTAAGTCCGTCCAATAAAGCCCACCCAAGCCGCGCAACATCATAAAGCCATAGGGGGCAAATGATTTATCGTGCATTCAAATGATATTCTGAAACATAAGAGTTATTTTCTTTCTCACCATTATTCCTACCAATAATTACCCGGTTACATTTTTTTAAGGCGTGCAACAAGATGTCCCACAAAGCAGACAGACCCGTGAATTTCGTGCGGCGTATACCGTTACCTGGAGATAATTTCGGAAAATGACTGATTATCAGTTGAATTTCTCTCAGAGACTAGGGAAATAGGTTATTGGCACAATAAAGCATCCAGAGGCATCTAAAATGTCAGTCTAATAGCAAGAACCAGTAGGGCTTTTAATTACCTTCTGTGCAAAT
>VKOC01003736.1:0-16659 GCA_009364415.1 Spea multiplicata
GCATATAGGGGGTTAAAATGCATTTCTAGAGTGGCATATAGGGGTTTAAAAGGCATTTGTGGAGGCAGAGTGGCATAAAGGAGGTTAAAAGGAATATCATGGGGCACTCTGCCTCCATAAAAGCCTTATGCCCCCCATATAACACCCCCCTAACTTACCACTGCTTCTGACTCCCTGCTGTCTGGTGGGGGCAGCGGGTGGAGGCTGGCGTTCATGAAATTAAAGGGGCTGGCGCGCACGCACCATGCCACCAAATGGCCGTGTCTCAGCACTTTGTCAAGGGGTGGGACGAAGAGTTGAGGCATGGCCATTGGGCGCGCGGTGCGGGCACGCCAGCCCCTTTATTTTCATTAGGTGCCGGCGGCCGGAAGAGGCTTTCAATCACGCTCGCAGCCGCTCAGCGGCTGTTCTAAATGTTGATGTGCTGGCCGCCTGGCCCACGGACCTGCCGGCCCACCAAGAAATTTCCCAGTATCCTGATGGGCTAGTCTGGCCCTGGCCTCACCCTTCCTCCGCCCCTGCAAAGTGGGACAGAGGAAGGGATAAGTGGGACGGCGGGACAGAGGCCCAAAATCGTGACTGTCCCGTCTAACTCGGGACAGTTGGGGGGGCATGTTTCCTGGAGATGCTTTAGTTAGTATTTGAACACAAATGTAATGATGAAATAATCACAAGTTTCTGTGCTGATGACATGATTGTAAAGCTGCTGGGTTTACTACTAGGCCAAAGATTAGTAATTACACAATTATTCTAGACTCGATGACCGAATAATTGGAATTTTAATAAAGACAGGAGGCGAATATTTGCTTGACTTTCTTTACTGTCACCTTAGCAGCAAAGATAAAAATAGAACATTGGTAACCAATCATATAAAAGTCCAACAGTATAAACGTGGATGCAGCCCCTCCTACTTCCTCTTTCTGCAATATGCGAACCATGGAACGGAAGACGAAACAGGTAAGAACCCTCTGAAGAAACTTGATCGGAGCATCAAAGTGAGGCTCTGGACATCAGGTAAAACTGGAACCAGGAGATCCCACACAATGGTTTAGACTGAAAAAGAAAAGAGACACATGACAGCATCTGAATGCTATAAGCATAACATAAGCAATCTACCAAGAGAAATAAATATATATATATATAAATAGATATAGCCAAAGACATAACTTTCCACAAAAGGCAATAAAACATGCAAAAATATATAAAGAACAATCAATGACAAAGGGTGGGAGGGAGGGAAATATTCGCCTCCTGTCTTTATTAAAATTCCAATTATTCGGTCATCGAGTCTAGAATAATTGTGTAATTTTATTGCAAGACAGGAGGCTCATATTTGCTTTTTTAACGTCGGGCTAATAAAGGCAAAACAGCCGAAGATAAAGGCCGAAAATAAAAAGACCGAAAAGTGGATGCACGTGACCAGTCAGCTGTGTGAAGAATGTCGGAGAGAGAAGCTCCGGCAAAGAAAGCACCCGAGGCAGCTGCACCTCGCACAGAATGAGCCCCAAAATGAAGATCGATACCAGCAAGTGTGAGAAGCCAACGAATCCATCTCGCCAATGTAGGAGAAGAAACTGGAAGAAAAGGGTTAGAATAAGAAATTAAAAGTTGAGAAGCTGAAACTGGACGCAAAGGACGAGTAACAGCAAGGTAAGTCTGAAGACATCTAGCAATACAAAGTTTGGGATCCTCGGAGAGGTAAGGATAAGAAATAGAAGTCGAAGAAGTTTTCGTACGTCTATGAATTGAAAAAATGACTCCTTCAGGAGAAAAGGAAATTGATCCAATCTCCAAAGCCCTAACATCTGACACACGACGAAAAGAGAGTAAACAAAGTAACAAGGTAAGTTTTGCTGACAATTGACGTAAAGTCAAAGAATTATTATCGGGCCATAAACGCAAAAAATCAAGGAGAACGGAAACATCCCAGAAGGAATCGTATCTAGCAGTAGGAGGTCGTCGTAAACGAATACCTCTGAGAAGACGACAAACTAAAGGATCCTTACCAATTGGCCCTTCCTTGGATCCAACATGACCACTGGAAATGGCCGAACGGGACAAATTAATAGAACTATAAGATTTACCGGAAGAAAACATGTCTGCCAAAAAATTCAATATCAAAGCTATAGGGGCAGAATGGGGATCAGTCTGTCGTCCCACACACCAAGCAGACCAGGACTTCCAGGCGGCTCTATAAGCCTGGTGTGTACCTGGAGCCCAAGAGTCTCTGAGCAATTCTCTAGCGTCCTGCGATAATCCCTGGACAGGGTGAAATCCCCGGAAATCGTCCAAGCAACCAAGGAGAGACGGCCTTCTAGAATCAGAGGATGGGACTGACCTTCTGGTCCCCGGAGAAGGGATGGGAAAACAGGGAGAGCTAGAGGATCCTGGATCGACATTTCCAGAAGAGCTGGAAACCAAGGTTGGGAGCGCCATAATGGAGTCACCAGAACGATAGACAAGCTGGTCCTGAGGAGGTGTTGGATGACCCTGGGAATAAGAGAAAAAGGAGGGAAAGCATAAGCTCCCGATGGCGGCCAAATTTGTAAGAAAGCATCCGTAGCCAGAGCCTCCGGATCTGGAAGCCAACTGAAAAAATTTGGAGTCTGACGGTTTATGCGAGATGCGAATAGATCCAGCGTAAGAGGACCTCTGAGGGATTCGAGGGAACGAAAGACACCCCTGTGGATCATCCAATCGCTTGCATCTCGCCAATTCCTGGAAAACCAATCTGCGGTTTGGTTCTCCACCCCGGGAACATATTCTGCCAACAGGGATATGTTTCTGTCGAAGCAAAACTGATAAATTTGTTTCGTAATCTCCGTCAGACCTTTGGAACGCGTTCCTCCGAGACGATTTATGTAACGGACTGCGGAAAAATTGTCCATACGTAAGAGAAGACAACAGTCTGAGCGGTCTTTTGCCAGACTGCGAATGGCGAAGGATCCCGCGATGAGTTCTAAATGATTTATGTGTAGAGAACTCTCTTCCCGAGACCACCGACCCCCCGTGGCCTCCGTGAACGATCTTGCTCCCCAACCTATCATGCTGGCGTCGGATTCGAGAACGAAATCCGGTTGAGTGCCAAAAATAGCACGGCCGTTCCATGCTTGCATGTGGAACAGCCACCATTGGAGTTCTTGACGGACTTCTGAAGTGAGCTGAACCGGTTGGTCGTAAGAAGGTATCCGTCTGAGGTAAGATGCCTTCAGTCGTTGGAGCGCCCTGTAATACAGAGGACCTGGAAAGATCGCCTGGATTGAAGAAGAGAGGAGGCCCACCATACGAGATAGTCTCCGTAAGGGGCAAAAATCGATGCGCAATAAAGCGCGAATCTCTTTTTTGATGTTGGCAATTTTGGATTTTGGAAGGCAAAGAAGAGTGGACACAGAATCGATGTCGAATCCCAGGAAACAAATTGTTTGAGTTGGGATCAACTCTGATTTCTGCATGTTGACCAGAAAACCCAAACGATGAAGAGTCTCTATGACGAACGAGGTTTGGGAGTGGAGAAGTCCTGGATGTTGGGAGAACAGGAGGATATCGTCTAAATAGATTATGGATCTTATACCCCTGGACCTGAAGAAAGCCATTACTGGCTTGAGGAGCTTGGTAAAGCACCAAGGGGCCGAACTGAGGCCGAAAGGAAGACAGTTGAATTGCCATAATTGGTGATTCCAATGGAACTGAAGGAATTGGCGGTGATGATGGTGAATGGGGACCGAAAGATATGCATCCTTCAGATCGAGACGAGTGAACCAGTCGTCTTTTTTCATGAGGTCTCTCAGTAAATGAATTCCTTCCATCTTGAAATGATGGTAGGCCACGAACTTGTTGAGAGCCCGCAAGTTGATGACCGGACGGAGATCGCCTGTGCGTTTCTTGACCAGAAAAATAGAGCTGACAAAAACGGGAGGACCGTGAGCGCGTTCTATCGCCCCTTTTTCTAGAAGCGACAACAATTCTTTGTCTATGAGGCTGGAAGCCGAAATGGTTTTGAAGACCGGAGTAGGAAGCCGATCTTGAAGGGGAGGAGAAACAAAATCTATGAGATAACCTCTTACCGTATGGAGAACCCAAGGATCCGAAGTGATCTCCATCCAATAATGGTAGAAACGGGATATCCTGCCGGCCACCTGTGGAAGAGAAGCATGATAAGGAGACACAGTACTTACTGGAATTGAAGCGGCCTCTGGAAAATGGTGTAGAACCTCTGCCTCTGTAACCGCCTCGGGTGTTGGAAGCACGTGGACGGTATGATCCTCTGTAGAAGGAGGTATTTTGTTGTTGGAAATTCCTGGAGCCTGGAGGAGTAAAGCGGCTGGAGACACGGCCCCTCTGTCGTCCAGCCCTGGCGGAAAAACGGGTGTCTGGGTTGAAGACTTTCCGCATCGAAGACTTGGCTTTAGTCCATGACGTCATGACAGAAACATATCTGTTTAATTCTTTCACGAAAGTATCGCCAAACAAGAGTCCATTGGCAGAGGAGCCTAACTCCTTGGAGCCCAGTTCTGCTAGGCGAGGATCCATTCTGAGCAGTGCCGCCTTCCTACGTTCAGTGGACATAGCCGTATTCGTATTGCCCAACAGACAAATGACCCTTAGGGCCCAGTCTCTGATAAGTCGAGGATCTAGGATAGTATCCTGAAGAAGGGCACGGTCCGCCAAAGATAATATTTGAGTAATAGGACCCACAATGTCCAAAAGCTTATCCTGCGTGGATTTCAGGCCTTGTTCTAGGCCCTTACGTGGGTCACGACCTCTTTGCGAGAGAAGGGAAATGACATTTGGATCAAATTCCGGAGTGACCGCTACTTTTCCTGGAATGATCGGGCGAGGGCATTCTGCTCTTAATTTATTACGGACATCCTTGTCTAAAGGTTTCCGTAGCCATCTTTGAAGGTATAGACTCAGGTGTTCTGGAGGAGCCCATTCAGTAGCCTTAGGGTGGCGCATGTTGGATGGCTCAAATAAAATAACCCCGGCAGGGTCAAGCACTGGGGTATCAGCAGAAGCGGTTTGGCACAATAAAGACGTCTCATTAGTAGGCTTCTGCTGGGGCTCACCCACGGTCGACTCACGTATATATTGTGAGTGACGATCTCTGGACGTAGCCAGAAAATCAGAGTGCTGCGAATCATCCGAAGATGTCGCTTTCCATTCATCGAGGAGTTGAAGAACACCCCCGGAATTTACATCCTCAAGCTCTAAGGATTGAGATCTGTCCTGAAGCAACTTAGGACGTTTTGCAGGACCTTTGCCTTTGCCGGCAGTAACACTATTCCCTTTCCAGGGACGTTTTGATGTATGGGACATCTCAGACTTTTGTGAATCACCATCAGATATTTCCTGCGGTAGAGGAGGATCTATTGGAGCAGGAGCAGTATGTGCCATTTTAGCCATGAGAGACTCCATTGATGAAGAGAATTTGGCTTCTAACCAGGATAAAATAAAGTCCTGAGAAGGACTAGGATCCTCAGACATAATGTATATAAACAAAAAAGGCACAAACTTCCAAAATAAAATTAAAGTTGGCTATAAGTAAATAATACTGCTGTGATGCAGCAATGAAAGGGTACAGTATGAGTCTGTTAGCAATGTCCATATATATGTATAATGCTGTATGTAGCAATGAAAGTATTACAGGATGAGCCTGTCAACAATATGCTTGTATCATGGAATACACTGCAGAGAAAATTCCAGGATCAGAAAACAAACTCTCACCGAAGTAAACTTTTTTTTTTTTTTTATATTTGGAGAGATCGTAGACTCTGAGGCAATGTCCGGAAGGTAAATCGCTCCTCCGGTAACTCAAACGAGGAGTAGGAGCTCAATAACAGCGCTGCACACGATGAGAAGAACCTGCACGTCAGAAGACTAAAATACAACTGCGCGGCAACGTTGCCGAGGAGAGAGAAAAAACAAAATGGCGCCCGAAGTCTCGCGAGGACGAGAACGAGCTGAGTAAGATGGCGGCCGCAATAGAAAAACGGCAAACGGTAAAAACGGCATATGAGGAGAATTCAAACACACTGCTGAGGAGCCGGAGACAAGCTCCCAGCAAAGGACAAGGTAAGAAAGAACCAAGAGGGGCAAAAGATAAGGAAAACGAGATGACAAATAACGGAAAGTGCAAATAAGTATCTCACAAATGTGAGAAAAATATGTAGACAAAGGGACCAAACCCAATAAAAAATGAACAGACAAATAAATGAAATATAATCTGAATAATAAAAACAGAATACAGAATTAATCCAATATATCTGAATCATACAGAAATATAACGTAATAGGGCTGACCTGACTTCATGGTGAGCAGCAAAGAAAGAGGAAGTAGGAGGGGCTGCATCCACGTTTATACTGTTGGACTTTTATATGATTGGTTACCAATGTTCTATTTTTATCTTTGCTGCTAAGGTGACAGTAAAGAAAGTCAAGCAAATATGAGCCTCCTGTCTTGCAATAAAATTGTAGTTTATTGTTATATAAAAGCCAGACTGGTAAATGATACAACAAAGTGCAAGTATTAATACACATGGATTTCTAGGAACGTGGTATCCTTCAATCACATCTTGAGCACCGAATACAAAAATGTTATATCTTACCAGAACAAACACAATGTGCCTGTTTTATCCAAAAACATGAGGGGTATACTAGGTTTCTGTTTTTGCAATCCTACATTTTGTATCTCTAGTTCCCTTAGATAGAGGTATTGCTACAGCAAGGGAAGCTTTAAGAGAGTGAACTGATCAATGAATATTTCTTAATCATGAACATTAATTCACCCATGGCATGTACTGTATCTGTACAAAATGTGATTCAGAAATTATTAGTTTACTATCATTCTGGCGTCACAAAGCAACCTTTGCAACCTTTTAGCGATTGCACTAAACTTATCTTGGACCATTGTCTTATGAAACAAAGGAATGGTGAAACTTTCCAATCAATATAGATTTAAGTGGTTATTGTTTTTCCTACATTTTTGTGCATATGACTTTTAAAAACACTGTGAGATAGACATAGGGGAAGGAAATTTCTGAATAATAATTACACTAGCTGTAACATTCCGTTATTGTAAAACACCTATTAAAAGCTCAAAAAGATGGATATAGATAATAATACTATTGTATGTTTTCTCATAAACCCAACACTTGATGAATTCTGACATGACATTATGGCAAGCACAATTGCTTAAGGGCCCCAGTGTTCAGATGGGGACCCTCCACCAATAGCTCCAGGGCACCAGCATACTTACATACCTCTCACCTGTCCATTAAAGCGACCATTCGAGAAAGGAAAGCAAACAGTGTCAGTAAAGAAAAAAGGTTGCTACATGTTGCAAGACCGACACGGATTGCCACTCAATGAGGGAGCGGCAGACCACAAAGAACATACAGTTAGTGTATTTGTGTATATATCTATGTGTGTGTATTTGTATGTGTATATGTGCATTATGTGCATATGTATGTCTGTGTATGCATGTGTGGGGGGGGACAGAAAAAGATGATGGAAAATGTAAAAGGCAGACAAACAATGATTAAAAAAAGAAAAGGGAAAGAAGGTAGAAATTAAACAGAGGAAAGTGTGTCATCAAGTTGAAAAAATAGATAGGACAAAATAAATTTCCAAAGAGGGAGCAAAAACTAGAACATAACAAAAAAACAACTGCAAAAGGTAGGCAGAAAACAGAGAAAAAGAGAGAAGAGACGGGGCCCTTCCTATATGATTGCTCCAGGACCAACCAGGCTTAACCTGTCCTTGATAGCAAGCACTAACACATTTACCTGATAACTTTGGCAGTTATATTTTGTAATTATAAGGGAGATCCCTGTTTCCCAGAATTTAACTTGTCTAGTGGAAGTTAAATATAAGATTATGTGAGCTAGTATGTAGGAATGTAGTAGGTTTTAGCCTAGTGCCTTGCTTAGCAGGAGGGGAATATGCGCCATACCCAAGCTGGAGCTGAGTAGGAACTAGACTTGTGCATTCGTCTTCGGGCGAACATGAAAACGAACACGAAGAGTACGTTTTCGTGTCCGTTCAGAAGACATGAGGAAGAGAAGATAGCGGCGGTAAAACGTAGAGGAAGACGAAGACGCACAACACAAAGAATCTTTGTGATCGTCTTCGTCTTCTAATCTTCTTGGTCCCTTCCCCATCTAGCCCACCTTATCTTCGCTGCATCGCAGGAGTTGACAGAAGTGGAAATCCGTAGGTTCGCCGTCAGGGGTTAAAGGGCAGTGCAAGTGAGCCTATATGTGACCAATAGGCTCACTGACACAGCCTTTTTAACTCCTGACAGCGAACCTACGGTTTTCCGCTCCTGTTAACTCCTGCGATGCTGCATTAGATAACGGGAGCGGAAATCCGTAGGTTAAAGGGCCATGCAAGCGACCAATAGGCTCACTAGCACGGCCCCTCTACTCCTTAAGGTGCAACCTGACCACTAGTCTCCCTGCTGCAACAGTTAAAAGTCCGTACGAACGACCAATAAAGTCGCTAGTACAGACATTTAACTCAAAAGGAACAGATAAAAAAAAATATAGTGTAGTATAGTAAAACTATTTTGGAATCCCAGGGGTATACTCCAATGGTTGCACTCACAATGTGTATGACCTTTAAAGCCTCCAGAATCAACTCCTTGGTGTGTGTGTCAATCCGTCCGTATCATAAAACATACAAAACAGAAATCTACCATAGGGTGATATCTTTCTATATTGATGTACACGCAATGGTGGGATGCACTCACATTTAAGCAGATGTATCATGCTTATCTGTTGTATATCCTGGAGTTGTGCTGATGTTGGCTACAGCTCTGAATCTGGATCTTCTTAAACTTCAAGGTCTTTAGGTCCTGGTAAGGTGAGTCCTCTGGGAACAGAAGTCTTGCTTGTTCCATATTTCAAACATTCCGTGGAGGATGTTTATAGGGTTGCTGCTGTAAAGTCCGATCATATTTAAAGGGAAGTATTTACCTTTCCGCTTTTATTCATTCACTTTATACTGGTTGACACGTGGTTTCCAAACTTCCTTCTGTTAAACTTGAGGTTGACAGCATTTTCAACTACAGACAGACAGGACTGCCATCAGAAATCTTGGGGCGCAGTACATGCTTAACACCTGGGTGCCCATGTCCTTCCCATCAGCCCACCCTATTTCCATCCCACTGTCCTACCCTTTGCTCCAACCATCATCCTTCCATAAGCACACCTTATGAGAACACGGGCAAGCCTAGGGGTACTGGTATTTTAGAGTGGGTGTAGCATCTCTTCAAGGCCTCACTATAGCTAACACACATACATACTAACATGCAAATTCACTTTTTACACACACTGACTCTACCACTAAGCACTTACATACACACATACAGTTTCTTCTCCTCTCCCCTTACCAGTTGCTGCTAACCCTAGGCTCACCCCTGATAGTCCAATACCATATGCTAACATACAAATTCACAATAGCATCATATGCTGACACACACACATACTAACACTATACACCACTCTTTAGCATCATATTGTAACAAACACACAGGCTAACATCATAGCAATTGAAGTTTGGTCATTCTCTACTGTTATGATGTAATTGTCATGTAATCAGATGAGTAAGCGGAAACAAGCGATGCTAGCTCCTGCTGACAAGTGACCGCTACTCACAGGTGCCTGGTCTGGTGCCTCTTCGTCTGCTCCCTCCGCCGCCGCCCGAATGGCTGCTCATGAGCGCAGTGCACATTCAAACAACTTTATATGTTCCCGAGTGGAGGCGATGGGGAATGAGCTCGGTTGGGGCTTCCACGAGTGGCAAGTTTAAAACCCAGCAATGAGTTTTACTCAGTGCTTAGTTAATTTGCCATTTGAACTCATCCACTGCTTGTAGTTTGTTTCCTGATTTATTGTTGCTGACCTTGGACTTCCTATTGACTGCGCTGATTTCCGTGAACCTGACCCTGGCTATCCTTGTTTGACCTCTCTGAAATCTATGAACATAACCCTGGCTACCCTTGTCTGATCTCGCTGGCATCTGTGAACCCGACTCTGGCTATTCATTTGACCTTGCTCACTAGAGTTACCCCTGGAGTGGTTCTTGGCTCTTCTCTACTTGGGTTCCTAGTAGTTGCTTTCCTGCATTCCAGACTCCTCCCACACTGATTTCCCATGTAACTGTATGGAAAGGTCCCTGCTGGTGCAAAACCAATAATGTCCTTTTTCACGCCCTTTTTTCAGCTTGTTAGCAAGGACATTTGGCAAGATGTCCCTTCAGTAAACACATGCTGTTTCTAATCTTTAAAGCCATTTACATCCAGTTGTTTGACAATCTTTTCCTTTTGCATGGTTAACATTAATTTCCCAACTACTGACATAACACTTATTGGTCTGTAGTTGGCAGACTCTTCCCTGCTACTGGTAGTTACTGGGCAAATAAGTCTGCCAATAGTTTTTCCAGGACACCCGAAAGTTCTTTCAAATTATTGATTAGTCTCACTGATCAATCTCAGTGGCCTAAGGGTGCCACTTACAATTGATTACAATTTTATATTTGGCAATATTTTTTAACATTTTTATTTTATAAAAACATATTATTATATTATATTTCTAACATTTGATTACTCATTTCAGTAACCTTTTAGTTATCTAACACCAGCACTATACACACACACTCTAACCCTAAGATATATCCAAACATAACACTATCAATATTCACTAACAGTAACCCAGCAATACCGCTTACACATATCCTATCCCTTAATCTCTAAATATATTCACTGGGTGCTTTGTTAATTATATGTGTGCAAGCTGGTTTTATAAAAGTAATGTCCACAAACTTGGGGAAGGAGAGGCACCAAAAAATGGTCCCAAACCCAGTGAAGAGACAGATTTTGCCAGTTTGATACATAGACAAAATGTAAAAAGGTCAAGAAAAAAACTCAAAATGCTTTGTTCCGATTAAATTTGTGGCAGCCTTGGTTTATTTACAAAGGTAAGTGTGGTAAGTGAAAAGCTGAACTTCTGCCCAAAACCCAATATATAGTTTTCCATGGATAAAAGTAACACTTCCCAGGAATCACAGTTAAAAAAATGGGCAGGGCAGGGGTGTCCAAGTTTTTTTCTGCAGTTGGCCACTTCATCAGAAATGTGTGTGCGTGAGCCACACTCATTTTTCAAGGAGAGAAAAATATGGCCATTTAGCTTTATAATACATATTAATACAGGGTTAATTTGGCGATAATGAAGAAAGCAGTGGACAGTTTTTTGAGCACTATATCAATACTAAATTACTTAAACAGTAAAAACAAAGTCAGTCCACAAACCACTTACAACAAGTTTAACCAAATAAAATTGCACAAGGCTGGAGCACACTGTGAGTACAAACTGGATTTAAGATGGCTGATGCACACTGGAGGAAGGGCCGGATTAAGATAATCATGGGCCTGGTGCTAAGGATTTTGGTGGCCATTTTATGGAAATAAATAAAATAGACAGAATCTTAACTCATCAGCATCGATGTGTACTTGATAAAGATGACATCAGTGCTCTGCAGATAATACAAAATATAATCTTATGTGATTGGGATTGGGAGTAATCAATACACTAAAAAGTCATCATACACGGGATGCCTAAAGCCACAATTTAGTGCCACTAATCATTTTTAATAAAATATGCAGATTGAAACATAGTAAATGACACAAAACCTTTATTTTTCCTCTCACTGATTTCTGGGCCAAGAGAGTTTTGTCTACAAGTTTTATCTCTGGATAATTAGTTCAATTTTTTCCTACAGTAAGTAAAGTGCCAAGAAACAGATGACCAAATACACACCAGGACAGGTTCTGCCATACCAACACCCACACACACCAGGACAGGCTCTGCCACACCGACACCCAGACACACACACACCAACACAGGAGGGATGCACGATATATCGGTGGCCGAAACGTATCGGCCAAAAATAGCATTATCGGCAAAATGCCGAAACAAAAAACACCCACCGCAAATAATCATCCGCAGGGGCCCTGCCGCTTCCCTCTGTGTTGCTCAGCAGCATCTCTTGCTCTGTTGAGGGGCCGCAGGAACCCAGCAGAGTCCCGTGAATGTGCGTCACCTCATGTAACTCCGCTCCATTCCTGTTCCCCTGGGCAGATCAAGAGAAGTTCAAACAGACTGCGAGTAACACAGAGGGGAGACAGCGCCCCTGTGTAAGTCTGCAAGCAGCAGCGGAAGAACTGCAGTTCAGTTAAGGGTGGGGGAGGGTGTATGAATGAGTATACATGAATGTTTGTGATGAATATGAATATGCATTTGTTAGCATGGATGTGTAAGTAGGGGGGCAGGGCATAGGGAGACTGTAGGTTATGTGTATGTATTGGCTGCTTGTGCATGAGTGTCATTGCTATATTAAATATATACGTTTACTAACAGCAATCACACTTCTATGATGCCCAGGATCCAGCATGTATTGCTGTTAGTAATCATATATATTTAATATAGCAATGACACTCCTATCAAGCACAAGAAGCCACAGTAGCAAAATCTAGCAGAAATGACACTTCTGTCATGTCCATTGGTAATACTTACATTTTTTTTCCTGCTCTCCTCCGATGTGATGACCCTCTCCTTGCCACAAGGAACACCTTCTGTGAGCCTGCCCCCTCAAACATTGCATCAAGACGGCTGCTTTGAACTTCGCAGCCGGGCGGCCGCTTTAAATGCCCAAGGACCGTCGGACCACCGCGTGACTGAGCAGGAACGACCAGTGCGATCCTGCTCACTCATGCGGGCCGCACCTCGAAGTCCGGCGGGCCGCACGTTGGACTCCCCTGCCATGTACCATCTAGACATAATCTTAAATGACGATTCTTGGATTTCACAAGAAATTAAATATTTTGGAGTCAGACGTATATTTTCCTCCTTTGGTCAGTAGTTAAAATAATGTCTTTGCCCCTCCCCTACAGCCTAAGGTAGTATGTGGTTACATCTGCCTGTACTACTGTCAGTGAAAATAATGTAGAAGGTAGCATTGGAGGCTAACCACATGCATTATCTAATAAACTCTGATTAAGCCTCCATTGCTAGATACTGCTTGGGAGATGTGGGAGTTGAAAAGGCATGTTTATTGGAGCATTATCACTCCAGGTAGACTCCAATTTCAGAGTGTCACAAAATCAGTAAATGTCTGTGAGATATAAAAATCATAGCTAAGTATTTGGCCTGTCCAGGGTTAGTCACAGCATTCCACAATAAGAGCAGAAGTAGAGTAATTTGACAACACTGCTAAGTGAATGGTTAAGTCCAAAATGGTATATCTCCTATTTGGATCTATAGTTTTAGAGTGAATGGTATATGTGAGGGACCTGTGCAAGATTGAAATTCTTCTAGCCTTTTACATAAACATGGCATTAATGTAATCAGAGTTCCATGAATCTTTTCATATATAATTTTCAATTGTAATAGCAGTATTATGGCGTTCAAGTGAATCCCAGTTCTCACCCAAGCACCCTGACAGCGACAGGACAAAAAGAACTACAGGTACAAACATAGGTGTTTGTGGCACACAACAGTTCCACTGAGGCCAAACGAGCAAGCCCACAAAAAACAATTTTAACACAAATGACAGTGCCAAACCTAGCACATACTGACGAAGTTACAACCAGAAAAATAAATAAAGGATTACAAGGATGATTAGATGGGATTCGTGGAACACGTTCAAAATGGTAAACCCTGAAGAAAAACCTGGGCCTTCAGTATATTCCTGAAACAGTATCATAATGGCCGGTCTAGATGTTTTAGAAGATTCAGGTGATATGCATGTTTGATTCGTAAAGGACAATCACATGACAGATTAAGAACATTGGGGAGATATGTTTAGATCTTCAGTAGAGTCACAGTGAACTTTAGGTTGTGTCTGTAATTGTGGCTCAGGTCATCTATCCTGTCAGTTGATGAGATTCGTTGAGGTTTTTAGACTGTAGTTTCTTCTAGAGTGGTGTACTCAGGCTTACTACATGATTGTTACAAAGCAGTAACCCATTAAACTGGATTGAATCTGATGGAGAATAAACTCAATGAAGGTTGTGAAGTCCTTCAGATGTTTATCTAGAAGGGCTATGGTGTATTTTGAGACTTTACACTACAGAGGAGAAAATACAAGAAAAGTGCCAAAGAAAAGAGTCAATGGGGGCACCACTAGATTTAAATATGAATGCCAAAGAGAAAGAATAGTTAGTGATATAATGTGCTGCCACATCTATCAGGTGAAGAGGACAAAAAGTGTTGTACTGATTTAACCCCTCAATGACAAAGCCTGGACATGTACGGGCTCAAAATGCATTGTTTTCAATGGGTTTATGGACCGGCCATTGTCCTTAAGGGGTTAATGTAGCTAAAAAACTATTTAATGCAGACTATACTGTGAAAAGGAAGAAAACTCCTCAGCTTTTCATAATAGAGTAAATTATGAGACAATGTGGTGGGATATGCCACGACTGTTACATAAAACATACAACACATATAATATGTGATGCTAAGGTAATTTTCAAAGACCTAAGATAAGTACTTGAATGTTCAAAGAAACTTATCATTAAAAATGTGTGTATATTCAGGTACATATTATATATGAGATGGAAAATTATGTAATGTTATTAATTCAATCCATTTGTCAGTTGTTCAACTCTTGGACTAAGACAAGTAAGGAAGGCCATAGAGAGAATCTCATGCCATGGGTCCCAATGGTAAGCCTGGAAACAAGTCAGCACCTAATTTTGCCTTTCAATAAAGATTACCTTTTGTGTGCCCAAAGATCACCAACTGGCTCACTGCACACTTGGTAAGTATGTAATATACATGTTTGTGCACGGGCTAGTAACTCTTTAGGAAGACTTTTTTCTCACACATGCAGAATGACTGTGGGACTAGGATATCTCCCGTATGTGTGGTACGATGGCATTGGAATGAGTGTAGTATGCACCCAGGCACTTGCTGCGGAGGTAGTTTTCCTAACAGCACATTTATGCTGAATTCTGAGTTCTAATTCAAAGCTTGTTAAATTATCAGATATTTTAGGATGTGTGAGTTTGAATAATACAAAGAAATCTTGGTTGTTTTGCATAAATGATATTAGTTAAAAAAATATAATTTTATAAATATAAAAAATGCAATTTACACCACTTAATAATATTGACAAACATTTGAGAAAGCATTTATGAGCTGCTAAGGTAACATATAGACAACATGTTTTAGAAGTAATTGTAATGTGTAGTTATGCCCCCATTTGTATGCCCCACATTTCTGTCTAATGCTAGCTTAAAAGGAAAATATTAATTCCAGTATTTTTTGTCCTGAGAAGTAATGGGAAATGCAGATGTACTAGAAGTAATCATGAGTCTGAAAACAAAGATTTTTTAGAATGAAAGATAAGTTATGATATCTTGACATGTTTAATGAAATTGTTACTTTATTGGCAATAGTGTGATTGTATTGGTTATACCTTCATCGCTGTTTCTAATATATTACAGTTAGGTTTTCATGTTTTAATTTTGTTTTGCACTAGTGCAATAGCCCCACATACCACTCTGTTCTTCCAGTTATTTCCTCCCTCATAATTTTGCATATCTCCTCTATGATTGCATTCTCAAATAATACCAGCAAGAGTGCAAGTGTGTATCATTTTACCAATTAATCAAGGATGGTCAGCACACCAATAATAGTATATTGTACACAACACAATATAAGTAGCATGTAAGCACAGTAGCAATACTCAGCACAACATAAAGCAAAGGCACTACCCGTGAGATTAGTATCAGCTATCAGTATTGTATTTTTCAGGTTGTCTGGCTTACGAGAAGATCGCACAGCCCACTCCCTAAACTAGCTACCTGCAACTCTCTGGTCTTTTTAAGGTACAAGTCTGTAATTTTCCATTCTAGCTCCAAAGTAGCAATTAAAATTAAGTAGTGCCTGTATTGTGTGCATATATCATTAGATGTACTAATATGTATGTTAGGGCCTCACCTCTGGTACCTGGGTCCCCTATTTCAAGTCACCGGCTGCATCTTGTACTGTTTTTGGGTTCATATGCCCGGGGCTGAATGCTTGGATCCCCATGCCTTGCTCCATCCATCACTCCCCCTTATAATCCCTCCATAAGTGCACTGTACTAGAGATGGGGTCTCTAGAACTGTACGCAATACTTAAGGTGAGGGCTGACCAGAGATCTGGGAGAAATAGCCATATATCCAGCATGGAAAGGCCAAGCTACTCAACTATTCACAAAAAGAAGTCAGAATGAAGGCAAAATAAATGTTTGCAGGCAACAGAGTAGCATGGCAGAGGTTCATTGTGAGTTTGGGGCTGCATTTCTACAAACTCAATGGTGAAAAGTACAGGCAGATACTTATCAATCATGCAATACCAGGCAACTGATTGGCCCCAAATTTATTCTGTAGCATAGCAATGACCACAAACAGCCAATGTCACTAAGAACTATCTTCAGTGTAAGGATGGAAAAGGAGTCCTGAAAATGCTGGTATGGCCCCCACAGAGCCCTGATCTTAGCATCATTGAGTATGTTTAGCATTACCTTAAGAGAGAGAAGCAACTGAGGTTGCCTAAGTCCACAGAATAACATTTAAACAATCTACCTGCCAGATGTCTCACTGTGTGCAAGT
>VKOC01003737.1:0-16199 GCA_009364415.1 Spea multiplicata
CCTGTGCGGTCGCACAGGTCGCACACCCCAAAGGCCGGCCCTGATCACGGATACGTGCGAACTCCTTTACAGCAATCTCAGGAGTTACGCAGACTTTGAAACTTTAGACTTATATCAAAAATTAAATGATTCCCCAGAGCCTCCTAACATAATACCATGGATATTAATAACTGCTAAAAACGCTAATGCAATGCTTAGTTCAATAAACACTTATTTCTGTTAACCTAAACTCTATGATTATCAAGATAACATGACTGCATGCCAGAATGGATTCTCGCCAAATACAAGCCAGGCGTGTAGCATCTTTTCACAGTGAAGTAGACAGTAGCAAGTACTTTAGTGATTAGTGTGTTAGTTGAAATTATACAATTAGAAGAACAGAACCCCATCAAGTTACCTATTTTGACGCTATTTGAAATGTATAAGCCAACCCACAAAACAAACAGTGGGTTCTTTAGTCAGGAAAACAAGAAAAAAATGTACCTTTGCAGCATTCTATTAAACTGTTTGCTAATCAAAACGTTCTTTAATTCAATAAAATACACTATAGAAGTCAACTGGCATTGCCGAGGTCAATTAATTGACTATAGTAAATGGTAGGTGAAATTCTGCAGCACTTAGAAAACACTAAATACTATTCATTTATACTATTACTATTCATTTACACCTGACCTCCACTGTTCTTTTCATTCTACTCCTAATTCTGTATTCTTCCTCATTTTAAACTACTCTTTTCTAAACTAAAATATTTCATGAGCATTATGATGTCAGAATAGGAAAGCCTGGTCATACGTATGTGACTAGAAATTAAAGCCAGAATTTATGTAAAAAACATTCAAGGTCAAGAGACAAATTTTCCAGGATATCTTAAAGTAGATTGATTCATCGTTGCATATAAATTAGATTATGGCGTGGTAACCCAATCAACATTTTCACAACGTTAGAACAAACAATATTCTCATAGACAGGAAATGAATGTATACCCTTTGGGAACAGTTGTGCCATACAACATGTCAAAGAAAACATTTATTAAAAAACATAAAAAATAGTGCTTTTATTATTTTACCTGCCATATATTGTTGCTTATATCCCTTCGCACCCAAGGGTTCTCACTTTCATTTCTTCACATCTCTCAATGAAATTCTTACAGACTGGTTTCTCCTCAGCTGTCTTTTCTATCTGCATTATGGGACTTAAGTCACTAAATCTTGAATTGTAGGTAAACATATTATCTCAGTGGCTTAACTGTGTATTATGAATGGCCCATCCCAGGCAGTTTTGCAAGACGAGGCAATCTGGCCCCACCAAATGCATAGTTAAATCAGTGAAAATATTTGACTACACATTCAGTGGTGCTATCTCCGTACTTTTTTTTTTGCATGGTTGGCCATTTACAATACATAATGAAGTTTATAGAGTATTATCTGAACTTTATAACATTACTCCATACACGAGTGAGTTCACTTACTGCTGCCATGTATAAGCACTATTAGAGGATGTAGGAAAGGGTGATCTGTGTCACCAAAGGCAGAAACTATCACCACCAGAAAATGGCCTGACTCTCAACCTCTTCATAAAAAAAGTATATATGTATGGGGGTTGGGATGCGGGTTATAAGGGACAAGTTAGCATATTATATATCATACTTTGCACATCCAGCCACCTACCTTTCCTACATAGCTTGTACAAGGTCCAACCCCACAATGCCATGCATGCACATATAAACTGCATTTTACAACCATTCCATACAAGGACATTTTTCTGCCTGCTAGTTCTCACCAAGGGGCACTTTAATTGAACAAAATAAATATATGTAATTTAACCTAATTTTATTTTCAATAAATCATAATGGCTGCTAAAGCCTAAAGGAACATTCAGCTTTGTCCAGTGCTACTAACACCCAAATGTAGCCATCTATTCGTTTCTGTACCTGGGAGAAGCCTCCCTCATTGGGTTATTTGGAAACAGAAGTGAGCTCTATTTTCACAGCAGTGTATGTGTGAATTAGGAGTTACAGCAGAGAGAGGTTTATTTTGGTTTTATTTTTTGTCTGTGACAAGCCATAGAAAAGTATTATCCATTAAATGGAGTGCAAGTAACAAGTGAAGTATGATATCATACGGGTTTCTCTGTTGCTTATTTATACAAGAGGGTCATTTTTCCTAAGGTGGTTAAACACCCATCTGAAATAAATGCTCCATCTGGGGACTATACATTGCTCTCCAAGAGCTAATCCTTTGATTGGTAATGATCCTGAATTGGTTGGAAATAAAGCAGATGCTCTTGTGTTATCAGTGGGTTATTTTATCCTGTACCTCTTATAGTGAGCAAAATCTAGGCCATCACAGCTGACTGTTGTCGAAATGACCCAAGTCAGAATTACACACTGTGTATTTACTGAAGCAGTCACTGCAAGTGGATGTGGGATTTACATTAAAGCGGCTTTTGTAGAGTATAGAGGAATGGGTGTCTGCTGACTGATCCACAGTTAATTCAAACTGAAATCTATTTTTTTAAATGCACAAGGTACTCAGTATTCTCCCTTTTCATCATTTTATTCCTCCCCTTCTCTAAATGGCATGCAAATTCAATTCATTGTTAATGAGCAGGCTGTCAGAGTACCTTCTGAAGTACAGCGATGAAATCAGAATTTTCTTCCGCAAGACTCTACAGCGCACATATTTATTTTTATTATTGTGCAAATTATTTTGGTAGAATCGGTGTATTTACATTTTATGTATATGCGGTATTTTTATTTCTTATTTGTTGGGATATGTTGGAATAATAAAAAAGACTAATTCCTTTAGATGCTACAAATGAATTTGTTTTAACAATGTCAGAAATTTTGAACAATGTGTACTTTTTAAGACATTTGTGCAATATTTAGCATTTCTATTGCATGCCTCATAACATTTTTATATGTTTATTTGATATTAAACCCAAATGAGAAAAGACGATAAGAAATAATAAGCTCCATCTAAGCAAATTGCTTGTGTTTTTTTATAATATGCAGGTGAACGATGAGAAACCATCAGTTAAGTGGTCTGGGGCAATTTTTTTTTTTTTAATGTACATTATGTGACAACTGCAAAAACAATGTGGATAGTTACCAAGGAAGGTATCTGCTATAAGCAGTAGATTAATTGTAGAGAAAGGAACAAGAAATCCTCTAAACAAGACTTAAGAATTAAGCTTGACTGCAAGCTCCCAGACACATTTCTACATAGATAAAAGAATGAGATCGTTTAGAGTCAACACAACTTGGTAGAACTGTCCAGGGTGCTGAAGAATAGCTCTACAGCTAATGCAAAGTCACTGCCGGTGATCCATCACAGAAATAAAAAAATATCCAGCTCTGCTGCTTCTGCAACCAGCGTGTCAAGCAAACAATACCTTATTATTTCCAATTACATAAAAGTAGATATAGATTTTAATGGTACTGACTAGCTTGAGAGACATTCTTTTATATTGGGGATGCATTTACTAAGAGATAAAATGTTGATGAGTACATAATCCACGGTTGATCTCTGGAACCTGAAGAACAGGGTTTAAGGTGGACATTTCACTAAGTGGCCCATGGGCATTAATGGCTTCGACAAGCTTTGTCATGGAGAATGGTGGACTTGCCTTAGAACTTGCTTTGCGTTTGAGTTTTCATTTCTCAGTGGGGCTATTTATAAATATGGATTCTTGTGCAAAAGTTCTTTTACCATCACAGCTGAACAAGCAAAGCTCAAAGATCCTGCATTTTAATTGTTGCTAATGAAGGACTAACCATGTAACTGCTAAAGCAGAGAATGGTATTAATGTTTTGTTATTGTAGTAGTAAGGGAAGTAATGGGCCATTTCACCTGGCAAGAATTTGTACGCTGTGCTCGCTTTCTGTCCGCTGATCTGCTTACAGATTCCAATTGCTGGTATAAATAGCTATTGTGGTCTTTAATCAAGGCAAACAACCACAGTGTACGGTTTTGCATTGTTTTTTGTAGCCCAGATCTCAATCCCTTACACTCACGGTTATAGCATATGCTTAGTGGATCGCATTTTGCATTTTGTCTGCTATAGAAAGATTGATCCTACTATTAATGTACATTGATACATATTAGGATGTGTAATATATATACTTATTGTTAACATTTTGGAACATCTTTGTTTAATATTTGATATTGTTTGTCTCATTCTAAATAAAGAGTATTCTGAATACTGAATGCACGTTGGAAGCACCTGCACGTTTTGGTGAATGTGTATGATATTTGATTACGTATGGACTTTTTTTTTGTCTGAGAAAATCATTTACAGCAGTACATCTTTTAACACCCTTGTCTGTGATTTCAGAACTCACCCCTGGATAAAACATTTCCTGCATTAATTAACAACTTTCCTATGTGTTGGTGTGAGCATATGGCATTTAATTACCAGCTGACAAATCTGCAATTCTTCTGCTTAGCATAGCAGAATATGTTGTCCACAGTTCAGTAAGATAGCAATGGTCTATCTAAATATTTCATTTAGCAAACAAAGATCTGCCCAAAACATTTTAAGCTGTGCCTAATGATCTTCAGACAAGATTCGCAGGATAAAGGACACAATTTGAACTCTGACCGGTATACCACACAGCCTACAGCCAATGGTTTTGGCAGAACATCATGAGAAAAAGGCACACATGTATACAGTCATTTAGCAGCATTTAGGTTTCTGTGTGATTTTGCATTTTGTAGGTGTATTTACTAACAAAGGAGTTGGCACGAGAGGGGGAGTTGCAGTTTTCATCTTACTTCACTAAACATTATGAAGGGAGGTAAAATAAAAACATGGATGGCATCTCTGATAACTCCCATGGATGCGATGAGCGATGAAAAGTAGGCAGGGAATGGCAGGTTCCATACACAGACTGCATGCCACACTAACTAAAGCACTGCATGCATTTTGATGTCATGAGCGGTCAAGTGATGTATAAGTCATGATGTACAAGTTGAAAAAAAGCTCTTACATGGGAACAAGATTTTTCCTGCCAGCATATCCCTGTGGTGGAAAGTGCTGGAAGAATATTCTCGCTGAACTCTAGTTTGAATTGTTAGATGATAGTTGTAAAGAGTTCTTTACAATACATTCGAATTTCAGGAGCTCCAGTGTATATTATAAAACAATCAATGTGACAAGAACAGCACAGGTCAAAGTATTAGTATGACAAAAACAATATGGGTAGGTACCAAGTTACATGGAGGACGTGAAGCTTTATCTCTGCTCAAGCTAGATGTTAGAACTCCTGTGCTGAAATTATTATTGTGAGAATCCAGAGTGATATGTACTAAACTTAAGTCACTGGTGTTATGATCTAGTTGACTGGTTATTTTCCATGTCTAGTTTTTGGGGATATTTCAGTACTAGGCCATATATATATATTATATCTTATTATGGCATGAAGTAGTACATGTACTTTTTCAATACACTATTATGTACTGATTATTATTTGACCAGATGTACATCTTCAACAGATCCTTCTTGACTGAAATCAATACTCCACATTAAATTGCCATTTTGACCTATGGTCCCCACATCTTACCGACTGTGGTTCTTAGAGTTTGACACCCTTGCTTCCCTAAGCATTTCTCTGTGAAAACTACTCCAATTAACCTCTTTCTGATTTCCTACTTGAATTGAAATACTCTCTACAATAAAAAAATATTTACAACATACTTTTTATATTCTCTAATATAACAATCTGATTATGTAAAATGTAATTTAATAAAAAGAACAACGTTATGGAAGTTTATTTTTAGAATTTATTTGCAGCAGAAAATTAAAGCCTATGAGAAACTTCCAGATTGCTGCCTGATGCATTACATTAAATAACAAAATCTCAAATGAGAAATTCCTGATTTAGTCTGTAGTACAGCTGCACATTTTGCAGAGCAACAGCCAAAATCACCGTATGTTTTAAGACATCAGCCCTGTGTATAGCAATTATAAAAAAACGGTACGAATTCAGATTGCTGTGTGTGACTCACCTATGTGATAAAAATCCAGAAGTATTCTAAGGGCCCATTATACAAGCTTGCTAGATACTAGTTACAAGAGGGCTTTCAAATTGTTCAATGCACAACTTTTGTTATAATAAGTCCATTCAAATTTCATAATTAAAGAGACATATTTGTGTCCCCTGGCAGCAAAACAGGTGGCTGCTGTCATTTTAATAAGAAGATTCAAATGAACTTAGCTGTGAAGCACATTGTAAATACAAAAGGTTATAATTTATTTATACAATCCACACCATGTGCATAATACTTTAGGATACAAGCCCACAGGCAGAACCCAGGAAATAACGTCCTCTGTGCTGTACATGACAGAGATTGAGTGGGAGAGGACGCAAATGCTCAATTAAACCTCCAATCTGTGGTGTTACTGGAGTGCCATGCGATTCGGAGGAAATGCTGTGAGGGGGAGGCCAGAAAAACAGCCAAAAAAATAACAGGCTTCAATGTGCTCATACTTTCCACAAGATTTGTCCCGCTTTCTTACAGTATACCCTGTGTTCTGTCTTTCTGGACTTTATGGTCACATAAAATTATTTTTCTATTGAAACAAAATCTGAATCTACCTGGTTTCCAGTGTAAATATCAGTTCAAATTGGTATGATGTCATATTCCAGCCCTCCACATTATTTACACCTGCAGAGGTCATGTCCATGATGGAGAGTACCACCTGCCCCTTCTTAAGGACAATGGGTGCCCATGCGTTTTTTTCTGCCCAAGGCTCTGCAAATTCCAATTTAGGGCTGGCTCTAGAGGAATTTCACATTGCATTACACCTGACCCTGCAGCACTAAAGTGGCTCATTAAGTGAGCCTTGGTCATGTACAGATCCCTAAAATGTCCTGCACGGTCCTCTTGCTCACAACCGCATGTTTTATGATCAGGAAAATAGGGAAAACCCTGCGTCCTTATCATTGTATGATCTGAAGGCAGAGAGATTAGAGGTACAAAGGAGATGGAGTGAATAAATAACTTAAATTAAAAAAATGCTTAAGGGGAACTAAAGGTGATGTCACCACAGAGTCACCAGGGTTTCCCTTAAGCATTAAGTGAGAACACTGGGATCTCCAAATAAAAAAGTCAAAAAATGAAAACATTTTATGGTTTTCCCCTATTGGAACTATTTGGCTACAACCATTAGAATTATTGCAATTGGCTATTAAATTTTTTTTTTACTTGAGTATACAGTAAGATGATTTTCAAAGGCAATGAGTATGCTGAAATTAAGTTAATTACTGAATTGTTGCTATTCAACGTTAGTTCATTGTTTTAGTACATACTAGCGATTTCCCAAGAAAACAATATCATATTCCTGTCAGGGATCTAATTCTAAAGAAACAGATCCCACGATTGCAATCATTTGGTAACAGTTTATAAGGCGTTCTTGTGATGATTGTCTTAATGTTCAACATGGCACATGCTCCAGGTAAGACCTAAGAATCCCTGACTGAGCAATAGTTACGAGGTTTCGCTACACAGGGAGTTGTGGTGATGTTAGAAATCTCACGTCCCAACATAAGAATACATATAAAAAAAAAAAAAACAACCCAAGACAGCATATTATGCAAATGAATAAGCACCTGCGTGTGACTAGTGGTGTATTTGTACCAGGTGTTGCTTTAAGCCTGTCCCTGGGCAGCACCCACAGCAATTATGCAGCTGCAATCCATTTTACTTAGTGCTGAAATATACTGATTCTCCCTCTTTTTAGGAAGCATGACACTGACAGTGTGCTACGGAGGCAGGCGGGGAGATCCGAGAACTCCCTTGTAACTGTCCCATTGAGCAGAGGTGCACCAGGTGGTCTGATGGCCCAATAGGTTGATCTACATGTAGTTTTGTGGCAGAGGAACTGCCACCCTCCTGGACCTGTCACCCTAGGTCTAGTCAGCCTAGGCTAGAATACACCACTGCATGTTACTATTTCAAGTGCTGTAAGTGATATAAAAAAAAAAGCTTTTAAGGTCTCTCCTTAGTTGGAAATTTTCTTCAGTTTCTTTAGAAACTGTAAATTTACACGGAGTAGAGTATTTCTATTAGATACATAGCAAATATCTAACCTCATGTGAATTGAAAGGGTTTAAAGTTTAATTCTAATTAAAATGACAATTTTGGCTGTATGATTTCATTTACACTTCTCATAACTGAAAAAAAATGTTCTTGGTTTTCCTTGACCTTTGTGACTACCTTTATTCTTCCTCTAATGCTTTTATTACAGAATTAACCAATTTTACCATGAAAATGTGTTCAATAAAAAAGATTCTATGAAGCTAGAAATTCTAAAATTAGCACAAAAAAACTCCACTGAGAGATATAATCCATTCATGATTTGCATTTGGAGATATAGAGATCTTTAAAAGCTCTAGTTACTAATTAATGATGCTGACAGATATCTTATAGTAGGCAACGGGTCAGACCATTGGAACTTGGAAAAAAATAATTCTTGCACGGCCGTTTTGATTGAAAATTAAGGTACTTTTCACTACAAATTGTACATTCATATTATTATAACTGCCAGGGGAATCTTTTAAATACAATACTACTGGAAATGGATTCAACCTAAGGACCATGTGGATACCTTTCAAATAAAAAGCATCACTTAATTGAAAAGTGATATTTCTTGTGTAAAAAATACAATAGTACCCATGTTTAGGCACCATAAATCCATTTCCCACAGACATTCGAATCTATATTTTGGTTCTTATTGCTCATGGGGATAACAAATAGCTTAAAATGAGAAGCATAACATTACATAGACTCCTCTGCCTTGGACTGAAGTCACAGATCCAACCTTCATGAGTACCACTGGTTTTGCCACTTTTTTTAAAAAAAAAAATGTACCTTGAATACACTCCTTTGAGCATTTGTATATTTTGCATGTGTAGTGTCTGTACACAGATTTATGTTAAATTATTATTACACTTTTGTTTTATGCAAAAAGTGAATTATTGTAAATGATTGTTTCTTAATAACTTAATTATCATACTGCTTTGGGCCCACTGCTTTTCTAGGAGCTCAGAATGTTTATTGTGTATAAGTGTATAAGTGTTTCACCACCCTAAAACTCCCAATAAGTATATAGAAACAGCATAAAATGTTTATAAAGAAATTATGTAAAAAAATACAATCTGAACAAATATGGGCTAACAAATTTCAACAATATTTTACACCATCAAATATGATGTATATCTCATTTGTTGTTACGGACCACATATATTTTTACAAAACAAAGGAAAAATATGAAATCAGATTTACCGTTGGACTTTTCACTGTCTGCAGGTTTCATCTGAATAGGATGATGCATCTGAAATAGAATGGGAGAACATCATTTTGTTAATATTCCATTGGACTTTACTTCTCATGATTATTTGATATTACGAAGAAAAATTGCAGTTTGGGAATAAACATTTTTGGACCAGTATGTGTAAGCATATGTATTTTTGTTTGATTTAATATAATTAAATATTATATTTATAACATTTAGCTACAAAATGGTCCTCCATAAAATATACATTTTAAGACGTTTCTTTAACTAGAACAGATATCTCAAACAGATATAGATCTAATTCCAGCTGTTTGTAAATAGGAAACAGAGCCAGGTTTTGTTTTGTACATGACCTAAAGGGACAATTTAAGATTAGCTAAAAAGGATCAATTTAACATTTTCAGAAACTATACTTAATACTAACAAGGAAGTCAAACAAAAAAAGCCAAATTTAGCATTTACAAGGTTTACCATCCAGATCAAACCGCATGCTATCTCTCAATCTGTACAAACTCCTGATTCTTGGAATAACTTAACATCTGAAGGGGCAATGATATATGCACATGTACTATTATATCTATTAAAGTACAAGACAGCCATGGTATTTTTATCTGCGTTTCATGTCATTTCAATGACATAGACAAGGATTCGCTAGTTTCATTGATGAACCTTACTGCAATCGGCAAAGGTTTTCTTTTTGCAAAAAAAAAAAAAATATATAGTCTATGTAACAACTATTTAACCCTTACTGAAGGATTCAGCAGATTTAGTAGGATCTTATGTTAAAATATTCAGCAGACTGCAAAACATAATAGGTATGTTACCTATACAGCTAAGAAGGTATTTCTTCAAACAGTAATAGAAATTAAATACATTCAGTAAGAAAGCAAGCAAGATCTAGAAAGACGGGGATAACCCATTTAACAACTCCTCCTTTTTCATTTTTATATTTCACCAAATAAAGGTAGATGGCACTTTTGATTAAACGACTTTTTATGTCACATCATCACTTTGTGTATTCCAGATATAAACAGCTACTTCAACATTTCTTACCTAAATGTTACACTTGCAAACTCTCCAGAAGAACAGATTAGATGAGCTATTTCTCACTTGTATGTGAAGGGGAAGCATTTATCTTTTATTTCAATGCCCTTTTCATTTTCTTTCTCAGTGCACATCTCTATTATGGATTCATTTCTTTTTTTTTTCCTCCCTAATCTTTAAATTTTTATGGGCTCTGATCTGATAATATGTCATATGATTCTTCGTTCCCAGGGGTGAGTATCTATCTACAGAATTGTTTGGCATTCTCTGACATAGTAAAGTAGGTTTTAATTAAATCTATCTGCAAATAAGTGGTGGTTGTTTGACCTGAACAACCAGATAAAGATGAATCGGTTAGGTAAACTAGTAGAGGATAAAATTATACGGTATTTCGATTGCTCTAAAATAAGTAGAAATTGGTAATATGAGAGTATACTATTAACATCTCAAGAAGCTACACAGTGTATAAAGAAGACACTTTCTTTTTGTGTGCTGTCTTTACAGGGAAAATAAGTCACATTTTAGTTAGAAGCTTGGTACATCAAAGACAGAGGGATTTTAAAGTAGGTAGCAACTGCTGTAGCAGGTGTTGGCCCGTTTTAAAACTTGGTAGATGGGTTATGCCGTGGACTCTATCCTAGTGGCTGTATTGTCTTCAAAGTTTTTAATGCAGTGCCATAACACTAAAACAAAGCCGGAATGATAGAATAGTCTTGTGGAATCTGGGTTTATTGTGGCTCACAAATAGTTATTTGTCACAGATAAATTGGTATAACAGGACCTGTAAAACACTGCCTGTTATGTGTATTCACTGCTTACTATGCTGTGAGCCCTTTTGATGGCTATAGCACCATCTCATACATTAATTTATCATTTGTTTACTTTGAAAGGCTAAAGAAAAGAAGATGGCCTATGCCAAAAACAACATACAGAACCTATATGATGGGAGTACATTCCCAAAGCCATGCACGGTGTAAATAACTTTTTTTTTGTAGAAAAATATGCAATGTACTAATATGTGTGCTGATAATATTTGCTAGTCATTTAGGAGCTGTTTGACTGTGTCAGCTTGGGAGACTGGATGTTAGCTTGGACACTTTCAAAATAATATCTCATTTTAAAAAAAAACCCTGTATTGTATATAAAAATAATATTGATGCAATGTTTTAAATGTGATCTTTTGAGTATAGCAGCCGATCAGCGGGAACATTTTGTTTCAAGAACTGCCTTCCATAGGGAGCTGTCATTTCAGCACCACTACATAATGCTACATAATACCAAATAACCGATTTGATATAAGTTAAAACTGTCTAAACGCACAGCCATGTTCAAAATTGTATAGAAATGTATCATAATTACATGCGTCAGACTCAGCATCCCTAACATTCTCTGATGACAGCTGACATACATCTTTGTCCCGATCCTATTGCTACAAACAGCATGCTGGCAACCATACATTTTCCCATATTCCATTGTTGTTCCTTTCAGTTTTCTAACATGGTAAATGAGGTTGACAAAAGGCATAGGTGCTTCAAGTTCAACTTTTCTAAGACACCCCTCTATATGTTGATCCTGGTGATGGCAAAAAATTCCCTTCCTTAAGCTAATGTTAATTTTTCTATTTAAGTCAACTATTCCACTAGCAATAAAGTTCAGTTTTACAAAACCCTATAATTTCTATAATGACTGTTACCTGTGCCATTTGTATCAGTTAACCAAGTTTTAATTATCCACTAAAGAGATGGAAGAGTTCACCAATTTCTCCCTAGAAAAGTAAAACTACTGCAAGTAGCATTCAACAGTGACAATGTCATTTAGCACAAAAAAGTTGAGAATTGACTGCATCAGACCTGTATAAATGACAATAAACACATTGTCTTTGGCCGTATATCATGCTATCCAGACAAATAACGTGATAACTAAAGCGCAACAGCTACACAATGTTAACTGATCATTAACCAAAAAAGCCTTTGCAGCACGTCTGCACTTCATAACTCAAAGGTATTCTCTTTGTTAAAATATTCCAGATACAGCACTCTGATAAATCAGCTTAATAAACATCTGACGATTTGTAAAGCGTTTCGCAATGCTAGATTAGTCTATGTTGATTAAAAGGGCAATTAAACTAAGGACAATTCTGTTTGTCTCTTTTTGACCAGGGATCCAGTAACATATACATAAGAAATAATGGACCATTACTACTCATGAACAGTCTTCTGAAGTTATGGGTTCATACAGTGAATATAGACAGAAATGGATCCGTGTACAGGTGTAAACTGTGTGTGTATGAGTGTGTGCTCAGGTTCTTACTACACTCAGCAGCACCCTGTTCATGCAGCTGTTACAGATGCCAAGGTAAAGAGATTTGGGTGCAGATATTAACAATGCACAGATGATACATACAATTGGAAGATGAAAACTCAATTTAAGGCACACACACATCCTACAATTTGTGAAATAAAAAGTAAGAAATTGTTTTGGATTAGGATAAATGCTGATCTGGTGAACATATTGGATTATTTTTGTGTCTCTGGTAATGAACACTGAGCACTGGCACCAAGACCAGGTTGGGGTGTATCGGTACTGAACAATTATCTCCTCTAATGTGAATTATTAAAATGGTTACTTGTAGGGCGAGGCCAACAAAAAATTTACTAAGATGATATCTCAGCAATGCTCTCCAGAAATGCTCATTTAGTAATTTACATGTCCAGATGAGGAATTAGTTGGCACTAACCTGCAGTGTTGTGTAGGGACACTTTACAGATCTGTGATGGCACCTAACATACAATGTTATATACAGTACTGAAGAAAGTCTCCAGAACCTGTCTACAGAAACATCTATTCTTGAGAGAGTTCAGAGACCAGCTACTAAACTGGTGAACAAAAGCAAAAAATGAAGGTTCTCAAAATGTATAGCTTGGATGAGAAGCAAGAGAGATTGGATGTGATAGAAACAGATTACAGGGGGAAGTATACAAAGGAGTATAAAAAGGAGGATACATGGAAGGAAGAATCAAATAAGAGCAGAAAGAAGACACAAACTAGAAGCAACAAATAGTTCTTATCTGCCCTCAACTTCTATCTTTCCATAACTTTATATGGAGCACTGTGTCAGACAAAGACAAACTGATTCTTCTAACTAGCATAATCTAATTTTTAAATTCTACAGAGATAACAAATAATGCTACTGCATACCTTTGCTAAAAATAGAGTAGAGAAACTGGTTCAACCTGAGTGGAATTCTTTCTGGGAATTCTGTGTCTGTCTGTGGTAATAAATTCATCATTTCTGTCAGATTCCTCTAATTGGCTGTCAAATGGCATTGCACAGTCCCATCTGCGACTTCATCTTATCTGTGCTGGTACATCTGATGTAGTAATGAACATAGACTGGGAGTGAAATTCTCCACTTATGTCCTAACATGAGACATTTGCAAAAGGGATGCACATAGAATGGTGTATACACTATACACCGAGTGAGAATAGCCCGGCATGCATTTCGTTCTATAATTACTGTTGTAAGCCATAATTTGTTGCTACTCCAAAACTGAGGTTTGGAATTTCAGACCAAAACATTGAACCAGAAATAGTCAAAAATGACTGCTGTATAAGAAAGAGTTGGATACATTTGTAGATTTGGTCCTAAGAACCTCTTTCAAGTTAAGATGATTGGTAACAACACAGAATATATTAAAGGGGTTGTACCTTTGCTTTACAGCAAATTGTTATAAATCATCAGTGTAACAAACGGCATAGCTTGGGTTACAATTTTCAAAAACCGTGCATAAAAACTGGATTTGTCAAAAATGCTAATTACATCCATTTAGACCTCTTTTCTAGTTACAGAAAGACGCTAAAGAAACTTTCCTTTTGTCATTCAAAAAATGATTTCTTTAGATTTACTTTTCAAGTAGTGTAAATAATGACTAAGTTTTGAAACTGTATTGAGAGCATCAGAAATGGCTAAACTCGTGTACTTCGAGCCTCCCCTGAGATGAAAAAGTTGCGAAAGCTCTTGGTATAAGAGTCCTTGCATGTCAGGCCCACCGGTGAGTCTCTCTTCTAAGAAAGGCCACATTGGCCTACATACGTTGGCCTACGCATTGGCCTACCTACGTATGTTTAAAGTTGAAGAAAGATATTTTTTCATCTTGCCAGATTTAGGCCTTTTGTAAATAGAAACTTAATTAATTGGCATGGTGCATTTCATAAGATTTGACATTTAGTAGATATAGCGCTCATGAGCATTTTAGGTGTGAAGAAGCCAATTAAGGTTAGTATGTCGATGTGTTAATTTTAGGCTTTCGAAGACAAAATAGCAAATTATTCAGTCACTCTGATAACAACATGAAGATGCTTGCGAGGTGAGGTGCTGTTGTGAGATAACACCACAAAAGAAAATCTTGCAAATGAAGCAGAGTGCCCCAGGTGTCATCTTATCTTCCACCTCCTAATTTATGCTTAATGAAGTCATTTATAGCAGACTGTTCTTTAAATAGGTATCTAGCTCTGTTCTTTAGCAGTACTACTTTTCTGGTTAAAATATATACTTTTTATTCATTTTGTTACACAAGAAGCAATGTCCTGGAAAAAAGGAAGCATAACTGAAAAAAGTCTAATTTATCACCATTTACAAACATTTTTCAAAGTATGTTTTTTTTATTGCCATATTTACCTTTTTGCCCACACAGTGAGATCCTTTTTCATAATTTGAGTGGTACATTATATTGATGCTTACTAAACATTCCCATTATTAAAACTATATGCAATTCTGCTACAGCCTAGATAACAGAATTTCTCTTGTTTGCAGTGTGATTACTAGTTTACAACATATTCATACTCTTTTGATATGTATGCGTGTATAAGTATGTGTGCATGTGTCTATTTGATAAAGCTGAAGTTCTATGTCTGTTATCAGCTAGTGATATCCCACTGGGTGCCCAATCCCTCTTATCAAACCTTCAAGCTTTGCACAATTTTGGAATTTTAGCCTCTTTCCTGAAACAGAAGGAGATGATCAGAGGAGGGCTGGCAGCCTTCAGCCCAGAAGGAAAGTCCATCCACATGGCCCACTGGTAAAAAGCCAAAAACACATTTGGAAGACAACGCACTCAATATGTGTCCAAAAAAAATTACTGAAAGGGAATGCATGAAAAACAAAAGGGACAGCCTATCATGTAAATGCTGCCTCATGCGCTGGCTACTTTAGATACCCTGGTGGTCAGGCCCGGACTGGCCATCGGGCACACCGGGCATTTGCCCGGTGGGCCGGGCCACGGCAGGGCCGCATGCAGCTCCAGGCCCCTACCCTACCTACGATCGGGTCCGCGGCCGCACAGCGTTTAAATAAAACATCGGGGGTTTTTTTTAACTTTATTTAACATCCTCCATGGAGGATGTTAAATAAAGTTGAAAAAAAACCCCGATGTTTTAATTTAAACCCTGTGCGGCCGCAGACCCCTAAGGCCGGCCCTGGTGGGGGCTTCCCGGCCCCGTAGAGCAGGGCCGACCTTTGGGGTGTGCGACCGCACAGGGCGCCACACTCCAGGGGGTGCCAATGCGGCACCCGGCACCCCTCCAGAGACGGACAGTAATGTCCGCCGCTGGAGGAGCAGGCTCGCAAGGGAGCGGTATCGGAGGTCTTTAACAGACCTCCGGTTCCCTTGAGTGATTTTTAAGCCGGGTTCAACCCGGCTTAAAATCACTTAAGGGAGCCGGAGGTCTGTTAAAGACCTCCGATACCGCTCCCTTGCGATCCGCACGGCAACAGCTGCTGTGCGCCGGGGTCTGTTGTCAGATTCCGGCGCACAGCACTGAAGCCGCGCCCACCGCTGCCCTCTGACCCGGAAGAAGAGA
>VKOC01003738.1:0-17479 GCA_009364415.1 Spea multiplicata
TATTTATTTATTTGCTTTGTGATGGGTCTCTGTACCAAAATGAATTAAATAACAGGGTTAAGGGCCATTGAGGCAGGGCTGAATGCAAAAGAAAGATAAGTAAAAGTTTCTTCTTTCCTAAAAGGGAAATATTTTTTCTTTTTTAAATCCCCCAACCCCCATTTTCATATCTGTGCAGGCAAGGACTGCATGTTAAACATGATTTAGAAGGCATTATTCTGAGGTCTTTTCATTGGGTTTCTGTAGTGATCGCCTATCTTGGCCTATGATTAATGAGCAGCTATGCAATTTGGAGGCCATAATGACTCAACAATCCACACACAAACTATATAGTCACATTCCTTTTTGGGATTTGCCAAGTGGTTACCAAGGGGCCCATGGCTGCAGGATTGTTAGAGAGATAGCAAGGGTTTTGTGAAAATGCCATTTAGCTCTTATCTTTCTAGGACGTGCTACAAGCAGCACGATCATTTACAGATTTGAAAGCCAGATTTTAGTCTGTTTCCAACCAAAGAGTAACCAAAATGTGCAAGTAAGTAAAATATCTCATTGTTCTTCATAGCAACAAAGCAGAGAAAATAGTTTTTTTTTTTTAAAAAAAAGTTTAATTCATATTAAATAAGGGTTGCATGCTATTAATGCAATGTGACGTGTTTGAATCAAAAAGTCTTGGTAGCTCTATATAGGCTTATTGGTGATGTTAACTCCGTAAAGGCTCTTGGATTAAATATACCCAAATGTATCATATACATTTTCCAAACAAATTGTAATATTGATTACCTCGAATGTTAGGTATCACGAAAACAAAAAAACACAGACCACATTTTATGACGTAATTGTAAGAATAAGCCACAACCTTACTTTGTGCACTTTTCTTTCTTTGTGCTGGAGGTCATAACATATACCTCCTCTAGTGCTTACCCAGGGAAGTCTTGCTTTTTTAACTGCACAATATTTAACATGAACCTGGAAAATATGTTTTGTGTAATCTAAAGTTGGAACACTGGGATGAAAAAGTAGATGCTTCCTTTAAAATATATGTTTTTGAGAAGTCCCAGTTGCTGTGTGTGGTACACAGGTGATGCTGCATGCTGTTGTGGAAGATCAGTTCTGAGGGACTGTTATGTCTTGAGGCTATAAAATCAATCAATGCCATAGCACATCAAAAGCTTTTGAGCATCAAATGACCCATCATTATGAATCAGAATACTTTATATCTTAAAACATAGTTATTTTAAAACATAATATATATCAATGTAAGTATATATAATAGTATACATATTAATGGGGACATATATACTATATAACATAATACACCAAATAATTCAGTTAGTATTTTGGATAGGACTTTTTTCGTGTAAAAATTGAATGATAAAGTATGTGTGAGATTATTACTAGTAGTTATTATTTACACAACATTTTATACAGTATGTGATATAAAAAACAAATATCAACAGGGGCCAATAAAGAAAGCAAACAATACTTGGAGGGGTAGTTGTATCAACATTATCCCAAATACAATATCTGATATATATGTGGAATTAATTAAAATTCCTGTTCTCTACATCACAAGTGTGAGTATTAGGAGACAAGAATTGAAATTAAATGACAAACTTGTTATTAAAGGCCAAACTGCTTATCCAATATCTATGTATGCCTAAAACACAATTTATATCTCAATGTTCTTGCTCAAAACTAATTGTGTTTTATGTTTTTGGTCTATTTTATTACTTTTTATAGTAGAAGGAAAGTTTGATTTCAGATTCTGCCATAACTGCTTACATAATTTTAATTTTGCTGTATTTTTTAGGCTAGCTATATCTTCATTTTAAAAATATGTATTTTTATATGCTGAAACAATTACTTTTTTTTTTTTTTTTTGTAAATATTTAAACGGCAAAAGACAATCTTCAAAAATTGGTGTGAACTGTGGTAGCAGGTTATGAAACAGTGCCAGTAGGTACCTAAAAAGCCTTTATATATGTATTTACATTTGCATAACAAGCAGTGGGAGGTGTCCAGCACTCTCAAGCTCCTTCACCAATAATGCAGATAAAGAAGCACAAAAAAGCTTACTAAAAGAAGCCTTTGTTTATGTGACTATTTCACGTATTGAAGCCAAGCTCTGTTTCAGATCCATCATATTAAATTAATTTCCTGTCCTGCACGTCTCCCTACTCTTCTCTCACCCTAACCAAGGCAGCCTAAAGATGCTCCCAAACCCAGAACATAACATAAAAAGGCAGAATAATAATTAAAATTCTGAATTCCATTTTTGTATACCATTTGAAAATGTAATATTTTACATGACAAATCCTTTAAAATAATGTGCTTTCTGTTTCTGTCTATAGTGTTGGAAAATAGCATACTTTTGGCGCATTAACAAGTTGTGACAGTAACTGAGATTTTATAGTTGCCTATATAGTTTAGACCTAAATTCAGGACCAAATTTACATTCCAGACACTCCTATGTGTAACATTTAGGGCACGAGTAAAACAAGACACAATTTGATTGAAAATGGGCAGGGCTAAGTAAACATGGGTGGGGTATATGGGGGGAGGCACGGCCTATTAATTTGCCACCAACAGTGCACTTAAATAAATGGTGCTCAATACAAAAATCCTTATCTGAAAATCCAGTCGTGCCTAAATTAGTCTATCCCTATAATTTGAGTAGACAGACTACTTTTATTGGCATAAATCATTCATCTCACACTTTTGCTCATTAAATGTTCCGAATTGTAGTTCTATGATCAGGACACAACCTGGATTAAAAGTGATTTTTGGTGTTGAAAAGTTGAAAATATGCAATTGCTAATTTTAGCTCAGAAGGGTTTGGTTCATGAAATTGCTTCAATTTCTAGACATCTATTATTCATTTTCAATTGTTGATTTCGTTTGTTTAAGGTTTGTTCAAGTTATGTAATTATATCTCACTATTAACTGACTTTAGTATTTATAATCTACTATGGCAGCTCAAGGTAAAAGACATAGATTGTGAGCAGGGCTCTCTCCACCAAATGTATCGGTTTGTCTTAGTCTGTCGATTCTCGTCTCGTCATACCCCTTGAATATATGTATTGTAAGAAAGAGCTGCGTAAATTGTTGGCGCTATATAAATAAAAGATAATAATAGAGATCCCTTTGCTAAAGGAAGTGATCTAAATTGAGTGCAATAGGTAAAGTTTTTAAATTTTGTTTAAAAAAAAAATTACATTTTAAAACCTCTGAGTCATGGTTTTCTCCCTTTTTTACATGACTGGAAAACCTAAGTAGCTCCTTAATCTACTTAGAAGCACTTTTGATTTTCCACAGTGAGTTATGTACCACAGAGCAACAGTTATTTAACTACCAAAGGTAGCTCTTTAAATAAACATAAAAAGGCCTGCTTGTTTCCAGAGTAAATAGATACGTGATTTTAAAACTTTTTTTTTTTCTAATCAGTGGATTTACATTGAATTATATGTTTTGGGTAGCTTAGTAAGACTAAAGAAAGACAAAACAATTATTGGAAATAAACACACCAGAGCTGGGAGAGATTTTTTTGTGCGTTTTGAATATTATTCTCTAGCGGAATTGACAAGCACGTGTTGTGGAGACTATTGATGCTTGCATAAATAAAGCAGGCCGCTTGCCCCTAAGCGTTGCTATGGAATACCTGGCAACCAGTAACAATACCCCTTTAAGAGAAGCCTGCAGGGCAAACATTGACCATGATAATGGTGAGGGTTTGAGAGAGACTCTCCTTGAATCAAAAAAAAAAAAAAAGACCCTATCCACTCACGTATAGCCGTGTGTTCCGGAAATTCTGGACACAATGCCAGAATTCAATAGAGGGAGGTGCAAATGGGGCATTTTTTATATTTGAATGAGGGAGGTATAGCTAGCTTTCCAGTCCCAAAAAAAAAAAAGATTTTTTTTTTTGAAACCTAAGAGCCGAAGGCACAGAAAGTGCTAAGTTTGTAAAAGGAGCTGAAAGGATTCAAAAAGAGGATAAAGAGTAGGAGGAACGCCCCTTGAATTTTTAACAGAGAACCAAAAAGAACCCTAAAAAGCAATTAGTGATGCTGCGTGTAAATGAGGATTTTTTTTTTTTAAGAAAGGGCGTTTAATCCTGTAAAGAAAAAGATGCATGAGTGAAACTGAATTGAAGAAATGTCTTCTAATTGAGTATGCCTAAAATTTCTTCAAACATTGAAACAGGAAAACTGTACCTATGATTTTAACTAAGTATTTTATGATTTCATTTTTGGATACCTTTTGATTTTCTCATATTATGCAACCTGGATTCTGAAAGAGTAGAAACATGTCAGTGTATTATTTAACACAGACACCAAGTATCCCAGATTTCCCAACTAAATCCATAGTTAATAATTTGTTTATCTAATGCAGCTTGATGAACACCAACTATTAACTTGCGCCAATCAGGATTTTGGGTTCAATGAAGTACCGTATTTGCTTGATTATAAGATGACAAAATATTAATTTAAGGGGGAAAAAAACCTGAATATAAAACAACCCTATAGGAAAAAAGTGAATTCATGTAAACTATTTTTTTCATAAATTTAATAAAAGTTATGATTGAAAAAATATAATTTTTTTTTTTTTATTTGCCAACCTGCCCACCCCCAGTCATGCACATCTGCTCCCAGGCTTGCCACTCCCCAGAAATGCCTTATGCCCCCTATATGTCACTCTGCCTCCCTGATATACCTTATACCCTCCTATATGCCACTCTGCCTCCAGAAATGCCTTATATCCCTATATGCCACATTCTGAAAAAAACTTGCCTTATAATAGAGCAAATACATTATTTTTTACATTAGAAACAAGGAATACAACCAACCATGAGCACCTTTGTTTCCAAAGTAATATGGGTGGGGCATAGTTTTGATTTAAAAAATTAACCAAAAAGTAATATTATAACTAGGGGAGGGCTGGCACTTTCTGGCCTGAGGACAAGTAAAGCCCATCGGTGCCTTGCCCCCCCACCCACATATGCCCTGGCATTTTTTTGTTAGCATTAGTGCATACGTTTGTGTAAGTGTATATGTATGTATATATATATATATATATATGTATATACACTTACACAAACGTATACACTAATGCTAACAAAAAAATTACACTAACATATGCTTACATATTGGTGCTCACACACATATATGACAAACACATAACGTTGCGTTACGTCACCCTGCTGAGTTCCTGTCTTCCAGCCGTTTGTAAATAATTTTTTACCAGCCCTTTGTAAACATTTTTGGACCGGCCAGGGGCCCCCTCGGCTCCTGGTTATTACAACCATTCTACTGTTTTATTCTGACAGAGAAGGACTGCAAGTTTCAGTAATGCTGTTATTAAGCCTGTAGCCAAGGCCCGTTAGCCAAGGCTGGATTAAGGAGCAATTATACAGGAAAGACCCCTTCTCTGGATTTCCTGTTTTAAGGAAACTCTTTTTTTTCTTTCTCTGCTTTCTGTCTCTTGTGGCCGTTTTTTCTTCTGTTCTATTCTTTCCTCCCTCTTTGGCAATTTCTTTTGCAGTATCACTTGCTGACATCTTTTCCTCACTTTGTTCTATGTTCTTTCTGTTTTTTTCTTCTCTTTTTTGCCTTTTGCCTTTTACATTTTCCATCCATTTTCTAACTTCAATTCTGCCCCATCCCACACATACATATCCGCACACACATACATAAATACACACATACATATACACACAAATACAAAGGAAGATAAACGTATACATACACACACACACACACTGCATCCTCCACTTCCTTCTTGTCTGTGACTTTCTCACTGAGTGGTGCATGGCAATCATCCTTCTTCACTGACATTGTGTGGGAGGATGATTGTCAGATTCTGGGACAGGTATGGACCCCTTGGAATGCAGGGGCTTTGGAGTAATTGGTGCAAGGGTCCCTCAGAATTCCAGACCTTGGAGCAATTGCTCTCTGCCCTACCAATAGCCATAAAACATCAACCACGGAGTATATCCGGCAGCATAAAATGAATAAGATACCAATGCTAGGTTCCACCTTACTAAAATTACATTTTTGAATAAAAGGGAAGAAACATGCGGTTGTGTTAAAAACAAACCTTAAATATATAAAATATTTTGTTTTCAACAGTTAAAATGTTTTTTTTTTCCAGGGGGACATTACCTAAACATGAGATCAATGAAATCTCATTGTGCTCCAACAAACTCCCTTCATCTGCAGACCTTGATGTTTTCGTTGTTGTCAGTCATGTGATATTCAGGATGACTCTCTTTTAGGAACTAACCTATTTTGTTTCTTTTTGTACCCTATGTGAACATTTCTGCAGTGTTTAACTGTAAATTTTCTTCTCTCATTTAGTGTACACACAGAAACTATGTATTGGGTTTTTTTCAGGACAAGAAGAGTTTTCTTTAGATACCATTATTTTGATCATATTAATTTAGTATAATAAAATATGGTAAAAATGTGAACAAAGCACTTTTTCTGACTTTTATTTGAAAAATCTTTTACGCATCTAATAAAAAAACCTACTGAGTAGATTATAATGTTTGTCCTGTGTCCTGGCAATAATTACAAAACCATTTTTTCAAACCTTGCAATCCTGTCCCCATGTCCTATTTTGTACATCTTGAAAGCTGACCAATTCAATTTGCCCCCATCAAACCATATAATTTTGAAAACTAGATGACTAGATATTTCAAATAGTGTCATCTTTCCATGCACTAATTCTACCACCAGCCTTTTGTCAAATTTATTTTTGCACACATAAAAATATGTATATACAGCTCCTGGTATATGTAGCTACCAAACATCCCAATATGTGTTCAGCAACATCTCCCTAGAACAGTGATACCACACATGCATAGGTTTGTCGGGTTGTTTGGGGCTAAAATGCCACATTTTGACATCTGGTCAGTCTGAGCCCATGTCCCATCTTTGATATTCCTTTTGACACCCTATATGCCACTCTGCCTCCCTGATATTCTTTTTAAAAACACATTTGTAGTTTCCTGCAACCAAACACTGTGGGTAGTAGTGAAGAGATTGACAGAGAAAGGCAAGGCACTTGTTCCTTTTTAATTAATCATTTTATTAAAATGGATGTGTTAATGATGCAAAGGTGTCCTAACACATGTTGAAGAGGTTGTTGCTTGTGCTAAATGGGGGCAATTATGATAATTATCGCCATCAAGTGATCCTTGGGCAAGGTGAGAAAGTTGAATGTTAAATATGAACCATAAAACAATAGGTTAATGCATGCATACCAACATATTTATGTAATTTAAGATTGTACTGCAACAGAGGAGCATAGATCTTAATGTGGAAGCTTTTTTGGTGTTTATTTTTACATAAATACAAATGATGAGTGAGCTTGGATGCTTATGAAGGTTATGGTTACAGAATAAAAGAATGGACAAATTACATTTTACTAGTGAAGAATATTTAGAAAATATTTCAGTACCACAGACAGCGCACGCTGCTATTTTCACTGCAAATAAAGATAAACTAAAAACTTACAGGACATAAAGGATCTGCTGCTAACATCCTGGTGCCAGATACCACAACACCCCTTCAGGGGTCTAGTGGAGTCCATGCCTAGACGGTTCAGGGTTGTTTTAGCGGCAAAAGGTACCTTCACAATATTAGGCAGGTGATGATGTCATGGTTGATTGGTGTGTGTATATATTTAATATATATAAGCAAAGGTATGTGGACTCTTGACCATCAAACCTTAATGAGCTTATTTGAGTTCCCATTCCAAAACCAATGTACATTGATATGGAGTTGGGCCCCCACTTTGCAGGTATAACGGTATCCACTCCTCTGGGAAGGCTTTCCACAAGATATTGGAGTTTGTCTGTGGGAATTTATACCCATCCAGCCAAAAGAGCATTTGTGAGGTCAGGCACTGATGTTGGACGAGAAGGCCTGGCTTGCAATCAATTTTTCAATTAATTCCGAAGGTATTCAATGGTGGTTAAGGTCAGAGCTCTGCACGGGCCACTTGCATTCCTCCACATGAAACTCATCAAACCATGTCATTATGGATCTTGCTTTGTACACAGGGGCACAGTCATGCTGAAACAGAAAATTGCCTAATAATGACTAATAATGAAAAAAGAACATTGCTGAGTCGGCCTCTAAGCTTTTCATATGCATTTTCTTCCTTTGGGAACTTCTTGGGGCTCTATCTAAGGATTTTGGCGAGTCCAGACATGGAATTTGCTCTCTGTGCCAAGAAGCATACCTTCCACACCTCAATCATTAATAACGTGAAGGCTGAAGCATCTGGAGTTGTTGGTTCTCTTGTGCAGAGGAAATTTGCCACACATTTTAGTTCTAGGCAGTCCTTATAGGCAAGGCTAGTTGATTATGCTGGTGGTGATGTTTACATTATAATGGCACGTGAGTTTAAATTTGAGAGTCTTCCAAGTCAGGATTTATTGTAGGGCAAGCCGCTGAAGTTTGCCATTCTCAACCTCATTTGTATACCAGGAAGCAAGATTGGTACCTTCTCAGGCACAGATCTCCTCTATGTAGGTTGCAAAGATGCTATGACACTTGAGTGGCAATTGCACCACCAACAAACTTTTACTCAACTCTTATGTTGTCATTTCTGCATACTAGATGTCTAATTGGGAAAGTTAGCTTAAAGAGAAAAAATGTGTTGAGATGTGTTGAGCCTGTTATGTCAAATTATTTTTTGTAAATCAAATCCCTACCAATAAGCTACTGATAATTAAAAGAAAATCAGTTTGGATCTCAATATTGTATTGTGAAAAGAATTCCTAATCATAATTAGTTTAGAAACTGCCCAGTGATATGAAAAAATAAGGGCCTTTGTTCATTAATGAATCTGCATTTCCATGTGACTCTTCAATGGACATTCTGAATGGATCATGATATCTGATTAAGACAGCCATCTCCTCTTGGTTAACAGAAAAAAAAACAATTATCTTTTCATAAGAACGGGACATTTATGTTTCACCCAAGTTTCTTTGCCACTGTTTAGTAGAGTTCATTTGGCCTGTGGAGAGGCTGTTTATTCAAGTCACAAGCCTGTTTAGATCTGAGATTGTAACATGACATGGTTTTTCATATGCAGATATATTGTGATTTAAAAAAAACTATCTGAGTAATGCTCTGAGTTTTGAGTATGTTATTCACTAACGCCATATATAACCATAGGCATATGCCTATTTTGAATCAAGATAAACCATGGACCATGTAAGATATGGGCTTGTCTGCTAGATCTAGCCTAGCATTAAGCATTACTAAACGACAAGCATGGCAGGGGTAGACCTGTTAATTCACTATTCATGGTGCAGGGTTTATTTAGCTCGGTTTGTAATCTATACTATAAAGTTACGTTGGTGAATGATTACTTGAACTGGGCAAAATATTTTAAAATAATGCATCCAGAAAGTTACCATGAAAAACTGGCTTTGTTCTGTTTCTGCATTGTGGCATCATGAGAAGCATTCGTAGCACAGTTAATTTGCTAGAAGAAAAAAAAACTTTAATCTTGTAGAATTTGGCTCTTTTTAATTTATTTATTAATGAACTGGAACATCACTCTGAAAGCAGTACTTTTGAATGGTAAAGCGTATCAAGGACCGCACATAGTACAATTTTGGGAACAAGTTAATAAAAAGAAAATCAAATAATGCAATATCTCTGCTATGAATGTTTTCTTCTTCAATTTGGGCCCTTCAATGTACTGTGTATTATAGAAGAGTCCTCCCTTAAATTTTTGGTGTGCTGCCTTTTACAAATGCAGACCTGCTGGAAATGTGTGAGGCAGAACACATCTCGTGCCGCTTGCTCCCCACCAGCCAGGTCTAGCATTTCCACTTATTTCAATTAGACCCATTCCCTGCTACTGATTAGCGGCTTTAAATGGGACAACTGAGGAGGGCTTGTGCTGTAGCTCTAGAGCTGCCGCCTCTCCTTAAAGTATATTTTTATAGGTTAAAGAATGCATTAGTACTTTCTGTCCATCTCAAAAGCAGGCACTGATAGATTATTATAGAAACTGTACAAATGTCTTAAAAGTATTTGCTTTAGAATAAAGAATACTAAGGTTTCATTTTTAACATGCTGGAGTGCGCAATTAACATTTTCCTGAGTGGAACTGCACCTTTATCTATGATCTCCGCTTCATTTAATAGCCGTACTATTGCCAGTAACAAAATAACAAATAACCAAATACAATGTTTCACGGATTTATTTTTCAGAGACTGCTGTCTCATCAATTTCAAAATAGAAAGTGAGCCATATATTTTAGCATTAAATTCTATCATTTCAATGGTGCATGTTTCTACTTGAGGAAATATTACAAAAGCAGAAGATACGTTTGATTTCCATGTGATTTGATAGAGATGTTAATTATTGATTCCCTTAACATTCCATCAAACGATGTATTTTTTTTTTAAATATATCATTAATCTTTCACACTTGGTAAAAGTAATACAAAATTAAATGTAAGAAAGTAGCAACGGTAAAGTATATCAAATATTTCAGATTGTTCTGGAGTCATCCAAGGGATTGGATATTACAGAGTTATGTATAAGGACAAATAGAGGTAAATATGTAAGGAAATCCAGAATGTCAAGTTTCTTGATGTGTCTTAGTTGCAACTGAGCAGCTTCTTCGTGTTCTTGGCTAATTCCACCAGCCTTCAACTCAACCAGCAGCTGACCCACATTGATAATTTTGCTTTCCTCATCAATATTGCAAAGAAAGAGTTGCTAAAAAATAGAAGACAAGAATATTTTTAGTTTAAAAAAAAGAATCAACAGTTTAACTGCCACAAGCATAAATAAAATGTTTTCTGTATCCAAAGTCTCTCATTTCTTTATTCCAATACATAAAGATACATATGGTACCTCCAAACTTTACTCATACTCCCATACCACTGAGCATCCCTTCATTGGAATTTACCACTTGCCCTCTTGACCTCATTACCACCCATCTACTTCCTCTTTTGTTGTCTAAATAATCCTTTTTCTGCTAGCGTGTTCCCAAATCCATTCACGCATTCAAAAAATATTTTCCTCACTCTACCTGTCTTGTTAATTATTGTCCATAGTCTATCGCCTTATTCTTCCATCTTGGAAGAGTTTGCATTGCAGTCTACTTACTACAGTGCATCTTAATTATCTTTTTAACCTTTTTTCTTGATGCATGGAAACAGCACTAACAAAGCTGGTAAATAGTAAGCACCGGGATATCTACTTTGTACTTGTACTGCTTTGTCTACTAAACTGCCTATCACAAGCAAAGCTCGCCTCTGCAATAAAAACACAACCTTTAGTTTATCATGGAGAGTCCCTTTTGCCATACGCTACATAAAGGGTCTGATAATGAATTATGAAAACATCTTAGCAGTTTTAGTTTAAACTTTTTGCCTTATAAAGTTTTTTTCTGTTTTTTTTTTAAATATTTGGTGATAGAGTTAAGGACACAAGGCACTTTATAGTAAGCTCATTTGAGCAGGGCCCTCCTTACCTGTTGTCTCTGTTAGTCAATTTGTTATGTTACATGCTACTTGTTATCTCCTGTCTACCCATTGTACATCCCTATAGAATTTGATGATGCTATGTAAAACAATAAATAATAATAATAATACTTGGAAACACATCTACTTTCATTCTTTTCAATATACAATATTTGATCTATTCATATATTATTGGTAGTAGTAATTTATTTATATAGCACCATCATATTCTGCAGTGCTGTACAATGGGTAAACAAAACATAGTGATCAGTACATCATATAGCAATTTGTCGTTTGGACAGAAAGAAAAGATGAGGTGGGGTCTATTACACAACAAGAGAAAAAGCAAATGTTTGGGTTGGACCAGCCACAAAATGGTATCATAGTGTAATTATTGCTTAAATAAATAATAATTTTAGGCATATGTACAGACTGACAGAAGAGTAGATGGTATGATGTAAGATACCCAAAAATAAAAGTGATAGAAAATGTGAGGCAGTGTTAAGGGGAAGGAAGGGATTTAACCCATCAAAGGTCTTAAGGAATTTGTTGAATGACTGGAAACAATAGGATTCTAATAAGCCGGAGTGGGGCATTCCAACTGATTAGGGCAGCCCTGGACAAGGCTTGTATAGATTCTAAGGGGTGAAGATGGGTATTAGGGAGACCAGCTAAGACTATGTTGCAATAGTATAGACTGGAGATGAGTACAAAAGCTTTGGTTGCTTCTTTTGTTAGCAAAGGTCGGATACAAGCAATATTTTTAAGATGTAGGTTGTAGTTTTTGGAAACAGAATCAATGTGAGGGGTGAATGTTAGGTCAGAGTTAATCGTAACATTAGGATATGAGTGTGTTTGGATGATATATGTATTGATATGAGATTGACTATGATAAAAAGTTCATCCATTGTGAAACAGAGGTGAGACAATTAATGGTAGGAAGGGAGATTCACGAAAAATGAGAGTCTTGAGCAAATTGGTGGTAATGATAAGCCAAAGGGTGAAAGATTGGAAGGCGTGCTAGAACTGTGATTTGGGGTATACCAACTGTAAAAAGGAAGCAAAGAGAATGAATAACCAGTTCCAGATCAAGGGGCGAATGGCTGGGAAATAAGAAATAAGAATAGCAAAAAAAAACCACTAGCGAACTGAAGGTAGCAAAGAGGTATTTTGGGATCTAATACAAAAAGGAGATAATAGAGGAACATGAAGTACAACACCAATCAAGGCTTCCTCCAGCTGCGTTCAGCAGTTTGGGAGTAACACTGAAGAGTTAGCGTTTTGTACTAGGATTGGAAATGTGAATGTCATGAACAGTAGGTTGTTGTTGGGGCTAGTCTTTTTGGAGCTGATGGAAGGGTAGAGTTGTAGTCAGAGGTAGCTTTATTCAGGGATGAGCTGTTTGAGATGGGAGACAGGAACAGTAGTTGATCGATTGTTGGATATTGACACGTTAAGAGACATGAGAAGAAGCAGGGGACATAGTGGGAGAGCACGATAACCGGTGTTGGTCAAAGAGAGGTTTGAGAGTTAGCACATGGTAGAAAAGTCCATAGGGGTGTTGAAGTTACAAATAATAACATCAGGAGACATCAGAAGAGAGGATATACAAAAAATTATATACATATTTACATACCTTATAATAGAAAGGAACAAAAGGGACAGAGAAAAGAGAGACAAAAGCTAGAAAGAGTGGGAAGAACAAATGTGGTAAGATAAAATTAAAGATGGAGGGAGAGACAAGAAAGATAGAAAAAAGTCCAAATAAGTTTAATAATGAGTGCATATGCTATATATAAATGTGTTTTTTAACAATCATTTTGGTACATCGTTTACATTTTTTAAGATAACCTAAATTAAATATCAGAATCCATCTTTGTCTTTTTAGTATGCTCAGTGAGAATTTGTTTAACAAAAGCACATTAAAGAATCAATCCTGGAAAGTATAATCCTTTATAAAGAGAGCTGATTTGATGTGTATGCATTTATATCCTAATACCCGTGTCTATTCTAATAAAGCTTGGGCCTAATTGTGTGCGTTCAGTTGGTAATATAAGAATACTACTCATTTAAAGAGGCCTTTCATTTGGCTGTGTGGTTAAAACTAATAGCCGTTCAGCTTCCATTCTTCTACTTTCCCCCCCTCATTTTCTTTTTTTGTGTTTGCACCTGTTTGGGGCACTTTCATACACAAGCTAAAAATGACGGGTAATCTTCTGGCATTAACCTTGGTGTGTGATAATATGCTGGTTGGTGTGAAGAATAATTACCAAGAGACTATGATCAGATCAACTGAGAGCTGAACATTCTCATTCTGCTTAATGCTCAAGTCTCACATTGTTCAGCCTAAAGAAAGAACTTACAAGACATTTCTTTGTATTTTTAGACATTTGTTGCTCAGGTCTTTTTTTTTTTTCAGATCGTATAATCTTAGGTAGTCATAACAATCATATTTCCTGGTGAAAAGTTTGTTACATGAGATTGAACATTATAAAAAATGAAATATTAATAAAATTATTTTTAAAACCAAAAGTTAAATCTGTACATTCAAAGAAAAAGTTGAACAATAAATAATAATTCTGGAGCACATGCAGTACTAAATTTTACATATGTATACACATAGTGTCCTCCTTTTCGGTAACCAGATATTAAAAGCAATCATGCCTGAATGCAGAGCTTGCAATCTCTTTCAGATCTATAATACAGGATTCAGAATTCGGTAGCTAAACTGTCTTTTTTTTGTCCACCCTGTATCCTACATTTAGAAACGACCCAAAGGGCAGCATCTACAGTTGGTTACAGTGGCAACATTAATAGTGGCTACATTATTTAGGATTGTGTGATGAAAATCATGAAATCTGGTTACTTAAGAAGTTAGTTTACAAAAAAATACATTCATTTTTAAAATATGTCTTTTTGCATCTATACGTGATGTCTGTGGTATTGATTAATGTTTCTTAAAAACCTCCCTGCTAAAATGTCAGACCAATCCCTTTCTCTGCCAGTAAATATAGATTCAGATTAATGCATTATACCGAATCTGCGTCTATCTTAAAGGTGCGCCACATATTCTGGTGAGTTAACATCTGAAGCTCAACACAACATTAGAAACACAATATCTATATATCAAGTAGTGTTAAATGTCAAAACAAATCTTCAATTACATTAATTTTAAAGCCCCAAAGAGTCAAAATACCCACAAAATTGTTTCAAATGTAATACAATTGCAGGAAAAAATGTTTTCATTTATGCTCTTGGAGTATAGAACACATTTAGTAAAAATTATAAATATTTTGAATATATTTGCATGGCTGCATGCTAATATGGTTCCAATACAAATTGTTAAATACTTTAGAAAAAATTTAAGGGAAAATTAATTATTATAATTTTATTTTTCTAGCTCTAAAATTCTAACTACACTGCATAGTGTATGAATACATTCAAAATGTCAGGAGTTATGATAACTAAGGTAAAATATTGGTGAAATAAACATGAATATTAAATTATCTGTAAAATTGTCCATAAAATGTTCATAATCCAGGATAGTGAATCAATCAACAGTAAATATCAGCATTCAGTGACATAAAAAAAGAAAATTATAGCTGAAAATTATAGCACATTCAGTTCATTCTGCAAACTACATTTCTTTGCATTGAGTTATCATTCCACCTTCTTAAATGGTAACGGTTAATATGGTAATGATCAAATCCTTGACAATAAGACACCCCTGTCAGCATTTCTAAGATCTTTTACAGTTAAGGAACCATGCCGACGTATTGTAGCAGAAATGGATAAGAAGACCCCTGTTTAGCTGATCCATCAAAAATGTATAATCTGGAAAAGTAAGACTGAAAAGAAGAGGAAATACACATTTATTTATAGAGCAGCAAAACACACAGTGCTGTTTACTGATACTTTTATCTATTTCTTTTATAGCACCTTAGATAAAGGGACTTTACACAGTCAAATCTAGACAAATATGGTAAATACTAGAGGCTTGCTCATAAGCTTACAATCTAGAGAGAGAGAATATAGTAGAGAGAAAACACAAGGAATGGAGGAGAGGGAGCGGAAGCTGTGGCACAGGTGTGCATGTGTTACTGCTAGATAAATGGTAATGACGGATGATAATAGTATAATTGTTAACTAAACAGCTTCCATGCTTATTTGAAGAGATCATTCTGTGACATAATGGTCAGTGACATGCTATTGGGAAGACGGCAGATTTTGCTCACTTGATGATAGTGACCTTCATTTGTCTATCTACATACCTATCTTTCATATATCTATCATATATCCATCTATAGCTATATAGATGCATTAAGACCGAGGGATTATTCCAGCAACATGCCCCAGTCATAAAGCAGCTCAAAGCATATTTGTAAGACAATATGCCCAATATGTGCTATCCTGGCTCATCTAATACACATAAACAGAAAGGAAATAAAAACACATGGAGGGAACACGGAAAGGATTTAGTTAATGGGTAAAGTCTCCCTAAAACCTTAGGCACTCTAGATTTCATGATGGCTATATGTGGAACTGCTAGTAAAATTTAGTAATAGACAGTGGTCTGAAATGTTTACATAGAAGCAGTCACCTGCCCCCTTTACCAACCCAACGGTTTAGTTTTTTAAATGTGGAATATAATGTGGTAACTACTGGATTATTACACTGTTAGTGTGCCTTGATGACTGGTCGGGAACATCTATGATGTATATCATAGGAGAAAACTGAGATTGAATTATGTTTAAGGAAGACTTGATATTCTATGGAGCATTACTTTCTGTATGTATATTACTACAAAAGAGCATCACTGAAACTTGGGTAATGGAATTACTAAGGGCTGTAGAACCAGGGAATCTTACTCTGATTCCATTAAATAAGCCAGAAGCAGCTCCATTAAATGAATACTTTATAATTAAGCCATTGTTTTATCTATATGCCAATTAGATATCAAATTTAATTATTTGGATTTGGCTACAAATTCAATTTAACAATTGAAAAAGATACCAGGCTTAGTTACTGCTAAGACATCCTATTACTGAAAAGTAAGTTGTATTCTTTACTTATGATGGTCAAAGACAAATTCGCATGAGTCATTTGGAGAATGGTGTTCTTACTGCTCAATAGTCAAAAGACTGAAAGGGAAGTATTATGTGCAGATAATTAATGTATTCATAAAATATTTCTAGTGTCAGTGGGCTTTAGGCAGATGAGCCCCAAATGCAAATATTTATCAGTTATTACCCCTTATATTAAATAAGCCCCCTCTCTCTGCATTCCCACACCTCATCATTCCCCCAATATCCCATCTTTGTCATGCTTTGTTCCATGTTTTCCATTCAAGTTTCCAACATTCCCAATTATTCATTGTCCCATACTTCTTTATGTAATTTATCCCCACGTCCCTCAACCCTATATTTAATCACTATCCCTATCCCCCCTTATTCCCACCTCCACCATTATAATTAACTCCCTATGTAGCCCCCAACACTATTCAACTTGTAAATCATTGATCTAGAATTTCCTGTCCCATGGCATAGCTGCTACTCTTAGCTCAGTACAAAGCTTTTATATAAGCTGTCAGCCTGATGAATTTGTTACTTAATGAATTGTGCTAAACACAAGCGTATATACTCACAATATAGTTATCTGCTTCTACAAAATTATTTTCCCTTCCATAGTTAATGAAAACTGTGGGGAGCTCTAGGTGTTTTCTTTCTTTCATAAAATACAGAGCAGTAACTTTGTCCCATAACTGCCTTGATAAAAATTGTACAAAGTGCATTAGTGATAGTGTGATTTTGTAGTTTTACAACTCTGATTTGTGGTTCTTCATTTCCTTTTTTTCATTTGATTTGGGGGAAAAAAAGGTACAAAAACTTTTTATTTAATTCCTACCCTTTTAAAAACTATAATTGACCTTTGTCATGAACAACAGTGAAGTTGTTTTTTTAATATACATATATGTATATAT
>VKOC01003741.1:0-23594 GCA_009364415.1 Spea multiplicata
AGGCTAAATATGTCAGGTGTGTAGGTTAGGGAGCATTTCAGAGGTTGTTCTTGGGGATATTATGGAAACAGCTATGTGACAGTGTTCAGAAGACGTGAATTCAAAACGAGTAACTGGTTCAACCACACGAAGCCTTAATAAAAACCCACTCACACCTCAGTGGTATGCGCTACGCTCTGCATCACAAAAACTACGGATACTGACCAATACTATGGGGTTCTATTCAGGAAGGTTGCCAAGAGAGTTATCGTCCCAGCTCCTTGACTTTACTGTACATCATAAAGATCCAGCCCCAATATACTTCTTCTGCAGGAATAACATTCTTAAATCAGTGAGAGTCCTCCAAAGTCTCTCTACCCATTGAATTATACACGGCCAACTCAGCCCCTCTTGTTGGAGAAATTGTCGGCCCTTCATAATAAATAGCAAAGTTGAAACTACAACCCTCCTGCAAACTCTTGCTTTAGTCAATAAACCCCAATACTTATTTTCCAATTGTATGACATAAAAAATAAATGAAAAAGGTTATTTTGGACAAACTACTATTACCAATAGCATAAAGAACTTCAAAAGTAGACGCTAGAGGATATAACCATGCCTGTGATGTTATATTAGGAGCTTTTAGCACACAAACCAAATAAAGTAAATTATGAAGATATTAATTCATATTGGTTGGTTGTACAATGATCCCTCATTGTACACATGGAAGAGACAACATACACACGGAGCCTGTATGTATTAAAAGTGGGAAGAACGTGGAGCGCCATGAGAAATATCAACTAAACAGTTATTGGAAAATTCTCCACTATACTCTATGTGATGCCTCCAAAAACATGACTTCGTAAGCACTGCAGTCACGTGTAAAATATTAATCCCTTCTATCTGGATCCATGGCATATAACTTCACCAAAGGCTCTTCGATTTGAGGAGATGAATCTACATTTATCTAGCTGAAATGGCCACAATTAATATTTCATAGACTGTGTATGTTTCACTGCATTCATAATGGCTTGTATTGATTGATCAAAAGAGTACAGCTAAATGTCTCTGCCGCTGGAGGGAAAACTGAAACGGTTTCAGTTTACGAAGAACTGTGTGTGAATTGGCCTTTGTCTTCTGGGGTATTGTTTTCTGCATATTTCAATAAGGGATAAACAAAATTAGCAATTAAGCCTGTGGCTTATATTTGAAGGACTGCTTTCTCGAAGGCAAAGGTGTTGCTCGCAGCCAATTCAATTATGTTTTACCGGTTTCCGATTCTGCATGCACATGTGAAAACTGCAATGAAAATGTACTGAGGTTTACAAAACGGCTGCGATGCTGCCAACATTTCACCCCCTGATGCCAGCTCTCCTCACTCTACGAATAAGGGTTTATTTACTAAAAAAGAAAGTTGTGCTTCAGCTCCTTGACTTCACAATGCATTACAAAAGGCCAACCTTCTTGGCCCTGTATAGTGTGTAGTTAAATTAACGAGATTGAATTATGTACTATACAGGACCAACTCACTCATTCTTGCTGGAGAGCAGGTTGTATATACACTGTTACAGACTTATGACTTTAACCAAATATATTTGCATTAAGAATATAAGAGGAGCTAAAAACACTTTCCAGTTATGTATCACTACAGGGTGGCAGAGTATGGTACTCGAAAAATAAAAGAAATAATTGTTTGAGATTGGACCTATCTGAGATTGGAGATAGGTCATTTACAGGTGACCTATATAGGACATTCTTGATTAAAACAAAGGGAGATCAGACCATAAAAACCATATGTACGGTTTAAATATTAATTTGTACCACTTCTGCTTGAAATCAAATGTTCTTCTCCTGTTCTACGTATGAATACATCCTCTTTAAGTGGCATCACCTTGTTCAGTCTGAGTAACAGAAGAGATGTAACATAATACCGGCAGATGAGACTGACCTTTTGTCTTGGTCCTGGGAGGCTGGTCTCAGGGGGCGACTATAAAACGTAAATAAACTGACACACTTAAGCACTATAAACCAGTTGCAGGAGACACATTATGGATCTTCAGTAATGTCTGTGAAATTACTGTGTACAGCCAGACTACCCTCCCTTCCCCCAATAAAAGCAGTAGGTTCATGAAAGATTTATCCGGAACAGACCTTACCTTCCTACTTCTACATGATAGATCTGTGGGAAATATAACCCAAAGCATGTCTTCCCATATTAACATTAGAGTTAACATGAAAGGTCTACTCGTCTTCCCTCTTGGAAGTTAAAGACTGCGTGTTCTGTGATTACACACAGCTAGATGGTGTAATAGGCCAAGCAACTGCCTTCATCCCACTTAACCTGTTCTCCCATAAACTTTGGACCACTGGTTTTAAACATCACCATCATCAGCAGCCATCTCCATCCGCCTCGCCTTACATTACAGTCCAATGGCCCCTTCAATAAACTACCCCCCTCTCCGGTCCAGTCTATCAAACAGTAAGACCACTGCAAATAACGTTTCAACAAATTCAAATAGACATTTTGTTGTGATACAACAACCTGAACCCTATTACAGCCTCCAGTAAATCGCTTGCTTACAATACGAGATGAATCAGGATGCACTTTTGAAGCATTAGGCTTTATCTGCTAACCTTGTTCTGGCAGTCATAATGCTCCTCTAAAACCCGAATGCATTATAAATGGACAGTTGCTTTATTTGCATTAAATCAATCTGGAAACGAGCAAAGCAATTTCATTCTAGTACATTTATTATTTTTTTTAAGGCTAAACTAAATCCAATACGTCGCTCACAATGAGGCTCTAAATGGCTGAAACAGGAGACTTATTATTCATCAGGATTCTTGGCTGTCAGACGAAGGGACACATTTAAACATCTACAGGTGTCCGCATTGGCAAGCTTTGAACATATGGCACATTAGTTTAATCCGCAATCCAATAGAGTTGCACATGAATTAAGAGCTCTTGAAATAGACTTGCCGCATTTTTTCTCACTCAAATTATTTAACCATCGTAATCAATAATGTGCTCTGCTTTGTCATGGCTAAGAGGGGTATATGAATGCATGTGCACAGCTGCTTCTTAAAGACACCACCGGAGACTGTCAATGCATCTGCACGTGTGCCTTATATCTGAACATCTCCACAGGTAGCTGGAAGCATGCACATCACGACGGTTAACTCCTTCTAGACCATGAGTATATTGTACCCTAAAACTCATGCTTTTGTGTCATTATTTTCTTTAATCACGTCCAGTCTTTTTTTCCCAGTATACCCTGGGTGCTGTATAAATAAATGTAATCTATCCACACAATAAATAATATTCTTAATAAATAATAATGGTATAAATAATATTCTTAAAAAAATAAACATGTTTTCCACAGGTTTTTCCCTACATGTATCCAGTAGTCATACAGAAGGTCATACAGAAGGTCACTGTTAAGGGATATATGATGCGGTCACTTAAAATTAAACACCAATGCAATATCCCAGCTCTGTCTGCGGTCATCACTGTTGAAGACATGGGGAGATGGGGTAGGAGTGATGTTGTATTGCCTATCAGTATTTTTTCAGGGTACTATTTGAGAATCAGAGTATCAGTGATAAAAAAATAATGTTTTAACTCCATAGTAAGCCCTCGATCAATGTGTGCAAGATGGAGAAGGCATGAGAGGCAAAGTCGATGATTGCTTACCACATTACAGACAACTACCTCTATAGGTTTATGTGGTTGTGAGACAGACCCCAGGAAAGGGACCAAGGAGACAGCAGCGGCCACAGACGCACGCACCACTACTTGCTGCAGAACCATCTATTATTCGGGTGGTATGGACGGTCATGAAGGCAACAAGGGGTTAAAAATGTTTGGGTATACTATCTATTTCATCAAAGGTTTGATGGTGGAAGTGTAGGAAACTTTTTTTTGTTTTTTAGCCCCATGCTGTGGGGCTAAGCAACAATATCATCTAAGATGTTTTTGTTACCTCTAGTTCGGATCTATTGTGAGGGGACCTGTGAGAAGATGGATTTAACGGCCATAACTGCTGTGCAATAGTACAGTAAGCTTTGTTGTGGCAATATAACAATATCTACTGCAGTAAACATGTAAGTCGCTAAAAAAATATAAAAAGAACAGAGAAAAGGGGAAAAAAGCAAATTTCTGCTCTCTAATTACTGTCATTATATGAAAATAATAAAACCGTAACACATTTCCTTTGACATCCTTGTGGAACAAAATGTTACCATGGCATCTGTTAAGATTCTAGCTACCAGCCCTTAATTAAGGGGAAGAAAACTACTACAAATGTTGAAATGTAATTAGTTTGTAAAAGCCCAAATCCTAGCCCAAAGCCATGTTCTTCCTGCAATATCACATTCTTTGCTTCTTGTGTAAACTTTTCATTAGGAAAGAGACATCTTTATAATCTAATAGACCTGGTTATAATGCAGCTGCTGGAAATATTATTCTTGCATTAGGAACAGAAGCATGTTTTAGTAATGCCCGTTTAATGCAATTTGCGTACTTGCAGGAGTCAACTCGACGTGATCATTTAGATTTGATCAATGTGAATTGGTGCCTCAGAAAAGGTAAACCATTTGATCATTGAGGATTTCATCAATTGTGCTTGGGGCCTGGCAGCGATAAGGCATGACTTCATGAACGTGCGTTATCGGCAGCTTATTCGTGGAAAGCCAAAGAGGTAATAAGCTACTTTCGATGGCGTTTGGCACAGTGCGTAGGCAGGATGAAAGATTAAAATGCCTGATTACCAGCTGAATGAAGAAAGACGTTTTTCTAAGATCTATTTTGCAATATTTCATATTAAATATTGAAATAAAAACATGCTTCATTCATTACATTTTCTGTAAAGAAGTAAAAAAATAATGTCAGGTGAGTTATGATCCCCCATTTGGTTTACAACTAATATATTCTGATTCCTTCCTGTTTTATATGTAGAGTTCATGTAACAGATGCAATTTTCACTCATTGTATTCTACCCAGTATTAAACAGTGCATTAGAAGCAGAAATGTATGAGAGGAGGGTTATGTGTTCCTAGAAAACATGACTGGTTCTTACTAGTCACCATGTAGAGACTGGTTGAATAATTCACAGGAGTAGAATGCCTATGGACTATGGTCTATGGCTACCCTATGAAACCTTTAAATGCATATACTTATAGCAGCAGACTTTAGATCCAATCTTCTTGATATACCTGTGGGAAAGCAGGCTGCAAAGTACTGCAAATTTGGTTTTTTGGTATATTTTTTTTTTTTACACAAAGTAAACACATTGCCGTATTCCCCCGATGTATCTTAACCCCTAAGTGACCGGAGCCTTTTGCCATTTTTAGCATATCTTTGCTCATGTTTAGCGCACCCACACAAATTATATATTTACTTTCTCAAGGAAAGCTAGGACTTTCTCATGTTGCCACTTTTAATAAATTTTGTTATTATGAATCATATATTGAAAATAACAAACATAAAAAAACAGCATTGAAAAATGGCTAAAACAGGAAAACACATATAGGAGAACTTGTGGTCACCTGCAAAATATGCTTGCTTTATTACTATAAATGGTAAAGAAAGCCTACTCATAGCTGCCAATTACCTTGAATTTGGAATAACAGTCTTATCTCCTGGCAAATGTCTGTATATATTGGGACTGCTTGCAGCCTTGCATTTTTTCAGCCTCCACAAAATTGAAAAATGAGTATAATAAACAGTGCTAACATGTTGAGCAATGAGCTTAAGCACCTTTGTAGGAGCAGGCCAGCCTTGACAAGTAAATGGCTAATGTTAATGAACCCGGTATTTACACAAACATTAACATAGCGGATAAGTGTTCCACACGCATGGAATCAATACATGAAAGACTGGAGCCTTAAGATGTTTACAAGGTGCCACAAACAGATATGCTGTATAGGTAAGACGCACACAGCAGTATTTCAATACACATGGGGCAAAAAAAAAAGCAAACAAAACAAAACCTTACTTGAATTTAGTTTCTACGTCAGAGGCGGCCTTCTGGTATTCTTCGGTGGTAACTTTGTAAAATTGAGCACTCTGTAAAGACAGAACAGCACAAGCGTAAATAACAAAAGCCTAAATAAAATGCGGAGAACACCCTCATTTTACAAAGCTTGTAGGAAATCTCGGGGACCGAGTCACAATCAATGCTGTGCTGCCACCATTGAAAGAGTTAATAAATAAAATCTTCAGAAAGCACTGGCCTGGAAGTCAAAGGTACTTCTATGTCAGTTGTTGCCAGTTACACTCTGCAGTGTAATCCATGCATTACTAATAAGTATATTTTTATAACATAACTGATTACTATCTGATCACTGTTTGGAGACATTTCACTGATCATTGATTGGGTTAACTAAGCAATGTCCATGGCCTACACTTGTCACTTACAAGTGATCTTAAAATATTTTTTATTTTTAAGAGCTTTTAATCTAATAAAATATCGGATCAATGAATAACCAGGTGGGTGCATATTATACACAGGTCCTAAAGTGAGCGTATAGTTATACCTGCGTTTTATACCCAAGATTTACTATAAGACTACGTCACAACACGTCAGCCTTTCCCCCCCTTATTAACCAACAGAGATTTTCATTGAATTTAAATACATTTTATGCTTTACCTATGTTATAATCTTATACAATTCTGTATGCTCACCATGGCAAACAATCTGAATACATTTATAACTATGGATAGACACCATTGCTCCATTCTCAATCATTGCTTCACGTAAAGGAAAACATTAAAAATGATTCCATTCAAAGGTTTCTGGATGGCTTTAACAAGGAAAATCTGTCTATAAAAAACTATTATATTCCACACATTCTGTCTTGAAGCCATTTCATTCAAGGCTTAGTTTTACTTTTGTAAATTGCATTAAACAAGCGTTATTGCAGAACAGCCTATGGCCGACGTGTCAAGTCCTAACTTCATAGAAACATTCTTGAGATATTAATAAAAAAGGCCACTTAAGTACTAAAATTAAAAACAGCATAGTTTAACACATTTTATAAGAATAAATATGTGCCTTACAGTGCAAGAGTGGTGCAACAGGAATAGGTTCTGTTCTGGCAAACCCTACCGAAAAGCATTCAGCAACCTAAGTCTCCCAATGAAATCAATGGAGACTGAACTCCCAAAACTCACAGAAGATGGAATATGCTGAGAATTGTGGCTCTGCAGAGGGCTCTGGCCTTGGACATTTCAGAGTTTGAGAGTTATAACCAAGTTTAACTTATCCTAACCTCAAACTACTGAAGTTGTCAACAAGTAGCAGAAAAAAGGAACCCAAAATTAGGAATGGATTTTCATGGTATACCGGAACTAATGGAGCATATAGTCCACCGTATAAGTCCATGCCCCATAGTAGCTTGCAATAATCTTTCTAGAGGACAGTGATGAGCGCATGCAGAAGTCACTGGGTGCCAGAAGCACCATACATGCCTTCAATAAACTCAAGTTTTCTCTGGCAGATATTCAGTATCTTTGCTCGGCATTGTATTAGATCAATAAGGCGTGTTATGAAGCAGTAGACAGACCGCTGAGTGAAATAGGACAGGCCCCCGTTTGAGATGATGAATGGCCTTCTATCAAGCCACTGTCCCTGTGATGCAAGCATTCGCTATAATCTTATTTAGGCTGCGATTTATCTTTCCTTTGCCTGATCAATAAAGATGAACATAACAGCTGCAGGGATCAATAGCTATTTTTTATCATTTTCAGGCACCGTTTTGACATGGAGACAATATCCTAGCTTTAGTTTCACCTTCTTTTAAACTCCTTTTATTGAATTCAGAGAGTGGCTAGGCTACAAAGTCAGCCAGCTTTTCAACTGTTTTACTGTAATCAGAAGTATGAGGAAACCCACCACTTTTGAAATATTCCTGCAAAAGCATTCAGTCAAAGTCAGATCTAGAAGCCGCATTTGATTTAATTCCTAAATATAAACCTATATTGGCTTTTCAAAAAGCCTTTAATACAAAAGTATTTTGTGAATCATGTTTAAAACTATTACAATGGATGGTTGCATAAAACAAGGACCCAACATTAGTATATCTTGCTCACATTCCACTTTAACACCAGTTAAATCTTTGAGAAGACAGTAAGGCCACCAGATATATGTACTTTCTTGACATTAAGACTCAAGTTCCCCGTCTCTGAAAATGCCATTTTTCAGGCTAGGGTGTGCAACAGGTAGAGTCTGCCAGGAAGAATACTTAAATTATAAAATATAGTTTGTTTACCTAGTTTATTAATGTCATTTTTTAGAGCACCCTAAAACACATCGGTAAATCGGTATTAATAACATTGCAGCCAGGAGATCTTTCTTTTATTTTTACACTAAATCCACGTCCTTAAAATCACATTTCCTGCTACCAAGGAGTAGTTGTATGCTTGAAAAAAGAAGCGGAAGCAAAGTATTAACTCCAGCAAGGATCCATCAACAGGTAAATGGCAACACAGCAGGGCTCAGCCCATGGCAAGGCAGCTGATGAAAGATATCTAAAAAGAAAAACAACAGTTCACATGACGACTGTCCAATTAAAACTCCACATACTTTACAGGAATAAACCATGTCTCATATGCGCCAAATTTCTACATCATAGCACACACAGATATTACTAGCATATCGCCTCAGAAACAATTCTACGTTATAGGTGGGAATGTAGTTGGCAAACTGAAAACCTTTCCAAAGTTTCATCTGGAAAGGTGTCACAAAGTTGCTAGTAAAGCCATCTAGTTCTCAAAGCAGTAAACGGAGCTGCCATGTTCACTTCACATGTTTCTGGGTGATTGCTTAATTACATGACAGCAACAGCCTTTAGCAGAATCGTGGCCTTCCAGAAATGACCTGGGCATACCCAAAGGACTGTAATAAATCATAGGAACCAAGAGACTTGGATGCTCTCTACGTTGCTTCTACTGCTGTCAAGAGTCCTTTACTTGCTTTGACAACAATGACACTGATTAGTGATTAAGGATGAAAACTTGATTCCAGGAACATAACATGCCTTTGTCAAAAATCAAAATCCCCAAGAAGTCATCAAACGCAACATATGTGCCCTTATTCTTCTTTTACCAGACCAGTGATGCAAATTATGCTCCTTCAACCTTCCCTGTCCTCCTGCAATTGAATCAGAATTTTCATGCTTCTGCAACAAACTACAATTAAGAGTTGGAGCCAGGTTCAGCACAATAACAATGGTGGAGAAATGACACATATCTTAATTGTGCTCTGCAAAATATCCCTCGTCTTATACTTGAGGTCGTCTTCTAATCAGACCTCAAATAGAGGTCTGATTACAAGACTAAGATCCAGATCTCCCGCAGAGCTGCAAGGGACCTGGATCCTCCTCTCTGGCAGCTTCCTGTGGGGGCTTCTACGACGGAAAGCTGGTTCACATGACCTTCCAGTGCTCCACCATTGAAGTCCCGGCCGAAGTGCCCGCAGCAGCAGTGGTTGTCTGTGTGCATCCCACAACTGGTTAGCGGGATTCACACAAACAACCCCCGCTGCAGCAAGGAATTCCGCCGGGGCTTCTATGACTGATCGCTAGCATCACATGACCTTCCTGTGCTCCACCATGTGGAAGCCCTGGCGGAAGTACTGGCCACCAGCAGTGGAGGTCAACATCGCACAGACCTCCACCGTCTGCCCCACTAGACACCAGGGAGTCTGATGCACGGGTCACAAGTAAAGGGGTGCGCACTGGTAAGTCGGGGGGGGGGGGTTAATGGTTTTCTGGAGGCAGAGTGGCATATAGGGGTTAAAAAGCATATCAAGGGAGGTAGAGTGGCATATAGGGGTATAAGGCACACCTTGGGAGGGGTGGCAAATAGGGGGTTAAAATGTATGTCAGGGAGGCAGAGTGGCATATATATTGGTGTATAAGGCATATTTGGGAGGCAGATTGGCAAATAGGGGGTTAAAAGGCATATTTGGCAGGCTGTGGCAAATGGGGGGGTTAAAAAGGCATATCTGGGGCAGAGTAGCTTATCAGTGGGGCAGTGTGATAAATAAAAGGAAACAAAAAAACGTTATTAAATATGAAAAAAATAATTTACATGTGAAACTTTTTTTTTCCTATAGGGTAGTCTTTTCCCTAAATTAATATTCACATTTGGGGGGTTGTCTTATAATTGAGCAAATACAGTATAAAGAGAGCTACTAGCAGAATGCAGCAACTAGTTCAATGGGACGCTGCAGATGTCCATCTGTTTCACATGAGCAGCTATAAGCAAAGCAGCATGGACAACATCCCTAACAGGTAATTATCTAGCACAGAGGGGATCACATTGCTAACTAAATTAACAAATTAAACAAAGCAGAAGGAGACATAGTATAAAATGTGTATGACAGTGAAGTGAAGAGTTAAAGGTCAAAATGTTACTTACTTCCACCCATTTAAGTGCAAATTAGATACTGAGCTGGGGATTTGAATAGTAATCTATTCAACTTCTTCTGTGTTGGATATTAATCAAAATTGAATTTTGAAAAATACATCTCAAAGTTGGTTTTGATTTAAATTAAATTTAACAGAATTATATTGTTTTCTTTACCTTACATTACACATTTTATGGATTAATATCACTATCAAGTAAGGATGCACATAAGGGCATCACCGACAGCTTTCAATAGTTGCTTAACTAAATTGCCACAAGTAGTCATTGAGAAGCAAGAGGTTAGAGGACTTGTGCTTTATCTTTACGTCATCCTGCATCAATTACACATGATCCTGTCACACATAGGTACTGTATATTGTACTTAGGTACACCTCTACATTACATATGGGCCCCATCAACTTGCAACAATGTGAGCCTTGCACTTTTCAGGTGCATATCCAAACATTTACCAGCAACCGATAACAGATCTAGATGTTGTTACTTCTAATGCCATGACTACCTCTCACTAAATGAATGTGCAATGAGAAGTTGCACTAATATATCTGAATAGTGTTATTGTATTTATTAATAGCAATACAGCCGTTAATTTCTGCAAATTGAAGGGGCAGGGTATCCTGCATAAACTCAATTTATGTATTTGTTCAACAGAATACTGCAAGGAGCATTCCAACCCAATCTTCATAGAAAATGTATGTGACAGAACCCAGACAGAGCCCCCCTGAACTATGCAATCCTGTGGGCAGTTGTCCACATTCAACCTAGGCATCTGAACCTCCTGTGGGGAAATATGGGGGGGGCACTTGTCAATACAGGCTAAAATGTACACAGATCGCCTCACAAGCAGGACATTGATCCAAAACATACATCAAAATCAACACAGAAATGGTTTACTGGCCATAAAATCAAGGTCATACCGTGGCCATCCCAGTCCCCTGACTTGAGCCACATAGAAAGCCGGTGGGGAGAACTAAAGAGAAGAGTCCCCCAGCATCTACCCTCAGAGAGAATCTGTACGGAGGAATAGTCTCAGGTCCCTTCCACATATTCTTCATCATCAGGTATTATAGGAGAAGACTTTAGAGTGCCAATAATTGTGCCACACATTATTTGCTCAAATTTAAGGTGCCAATATTAGTGGAGGGCTATATGCTATTTTTTGAATACTTACTTGCAGTTACATAGTTTGCAATATGCCTGCTACTTTATTAGCATTATAGGAAAACACAGGAATGGAATGGCAGAAGGCGCATTGGACAAAAATTCATCCTATTCTACCTGAGAAGCAAAAAGACAAGGCTTCTTTAAGATGAGGAAAATATATACAAGAAAATGAAGAGGGCTATCGTAAATGGAAGTTCAAAAGCGTTTTATCTTGTTGACTTGGTTAATTAAGCCCAACTGGCTAAATAGATTGCTTTTCTGTGAAACAGAGTTATTTGGAGGGGTGATGAATCTATCTGTATATTTCCAATTTCAAGCACTAAAGTTTTAATTCTTCCTACTATGTGCTGGAACTAATGGCAAGAATGAATACAATAGGCTACAGTCCATGAGAAAATGACAATTGCAAGACACATGGCATCATTTATAATCGAAGGTACACTCCTACTTAATTATTATAGTAAAAGAAAGAAAAAACTAAAGAAAAAAAGGAACTCTTCTATATTGATGTCTCATTTTTCAGACATATTACCAATTAAAGTCTGAAACCTAAACTCAAATCTCTCAGACAAAAAAATTGTATTAAAAAATACGGTGTTCTTAGTTTAAGGCCTTTGAAGTTTTTTTTCATAAGCCATTTATTTCACGCTTATCACAAAAGCAATCAACTAGAAAGGATGTCATTTGGATGCCCTAAATAAACAGATTTTTTGTAGCTGTTAAGGGCTTCTTAGCATGTATAATGTGCTCGGTATTGAGACCACTTCTGCGTCTATTGGACATATGCAGACTTGTTTGCTACTCACCGTGCTACTAAACACGACTGAAAGTGAAACTCGGCACACAGTGAGATACTTATATATATATATATATATATATATATGATTGCAAAGGTGCCAAGTTAAATTATTCATTTATGGGAAGCACAGATGATAAAGCGGTTTACACATCCAAGAAAAGGATAGCGCCTTTCTGATGAAGCACAAATGTACATGGGTGTATAACCATTGTACATTACAGCCATTTCAAAGTTGAGCCAGGTATGGGATTGGTTGGTTGTTTACCTCCCAAACATAAACAGTGTTCAACAGAAGGAGTCGTTTCACTAAGTTAAGAGGGTTTGAAACATTTTAATTTATTGTTATAAAACTTGAAGCCTAAAGATGTTCCCCCTCAAAGAAGATCAAACTGGCCCCGATACATGCAGCGTAAAGCAGCCAGATTCCAGAGTCCCCTCTTTCAGTATAAAGAGGCATTATGTAGAGCCACCTTAGCCCCTCTTTTAGGAGAAATGCATTGGTCATTCCTGGGAACCCCCAAGTGTGACATGGCTCTGGGCTCCTAAGCAGCAACTGAACTTGAACACGGGGTACAGCCATTTTCTCCCTATAATGGAGGTATCTCAATGATTTAAAGCAAGCAAAGCTTCTCCTAAGGAAAGTGTTTTGTTTTTTTTTACAGGCTGAAGAATGCATATTACTGACAAAGTACTTTTATAAGAATTTTGTTGAGGAGGCTTCCCGGGAGACTGGAGCTTCCCGTTATTTTCAAAGCCATACAGAGCGCTACATAGTTACTTGTATTCAGCATTGTATGTGGCTTCTGTTTAACATACAGTATTTGCTTAAATACATATGTAACTGGTATTATAAGATAAATTAACACAGTTTAATTTGCCTCATTTAGTTTTTTAATGATGAAAATCAGTCTGTGAGCATTATGTGTGCCGACTATGAAAAAAATGGTCTTATCATTACAGGTTGATAAAACGTTTTTGGTCTTTGGTACAACCAATGCAGCTTAAAATACGTAACCAACATATGCAATAGCCTATGTCCCATTGTAATGTATTCAACACAGGCTCCAATGCATTGTATTGGTTCAAATTAGTGCAATGAATTTTTTGCTATTGGAGCTACAAATCCTCTTTTTGCATGTCTCTACTGAAAGAATCCGCTGCGCAAATAGCAAAAGAATACGTGGACTAATATGCATGCAGTTTAAAGTGCATTGGAGCCCATGCAAAAGACTTAAATATACATATAAAAAATAGGCATTCTTTAATCAAAACTAATAAACGTTTATTATACCTTCCAAAATATAAAAACAAAGAAACACCAAACATAATTCGATAAATAAAAAATTGAATAAATTTACTATAATTTGCCTAGATGTAAATATCTGTATTCACATGTACATAGAACGGTCGACTGCCATAGCAATGTGCAATACAGTACTATAACAATCCTCTGCGGTGAGTGTTGTTCAACAAAATGTTTCTAGGAGAACTCAGCGGTGGTCATCCTTTTTTATGCCATTAAATTGGCGATTCTCTTTCCTTCATGAGAATATCGTTATTAGCTCTGTAATATAGAGACAAGGTAAAGTCTTTGACAGCTTTCCCTGGAGCCTTGTCATTTGGGGCTGAGAGAAAGATTGAACTTTTTGCTGGGCAAAGAAAAATTAAAATATCACTCAATGTGACAGCAACAAATATTAGAGGCCTTATAAATAAGGAACATCCCTTAGGGTTTGCAAATGCAGGAGTAAGCATGGTAAAAAAAATATATATATTATTTTCATTTATTACAATATTGGGAAAGTGTGATTAGTTTTGATGTACATTGTCATAAAGAAATAACATGAAAATACACAAGAGATTCCAGTGACTACTGTGCGTTATCTAAGGTGACACTGACCTCTAAAACAACCTATTTTTTTATTCAAGATTATATGCCAACATAGGGAAATTGCATAATGGACAGATAATCAATACCATACATCACACAGGGGCAATCAAGCTCTTGTTGCAGCAGAGGCTGACTGGGTTAGCCCTTCATAATGTATAGTTTAGTTAGGTATCTTAAACACACCTCCATAATAAACCTCATGGAGTTGAAACAACACTGTCCACTCTCCCTTTAGTGAATAGACTCAATATTAAGTCAATGAAAAAAAATTACAGCAATATTAAGAGTGTTTCGTTGAGAATGTGACAGTGACGATAAAGCGGCATGATTTTCACTGTAGAACAAGAAAATTAATAAAAAGGATTAAGATGTCTAATCATCTTTCGTACTGTGCATTTGGATGTGCTGTGAAAATGGGCTTATATGAGCATCCTTTCTCAATTAAAATAGTTATGGGCACTTACGGGTGTCACATATTTACAGCTGTTTGGGTCAGTTTCATAAATGTTTATCGGAAAACATTTCATTAATCATTCCTACGAGTCCCCTGAAGGGCATTTTCAAATGCAGTTTCAACAATGATGTAGTCATTGCTGGGCAATAGCCAGGATAACAAAACAAAATTCTGTAATATATTTACAGGTTTGTGTGTGTGTAGGTGTGTGTGTTTCGGTTTCTTAAAATGGACACTCCAGTAATCATATGTAGTTTAATGCATATGATAGCTATTCCTCCTCAAAATGCATAGCAGGATTCTGCAGGGAGGGGGGGAACATGCATTTACCCTTTTCCCCCCGCTACTTGGCTTGCAGGAGATGTATTTGGTGGAACCTCTGTCTACCCCCATGTGTTACACCTCCAGTTAGCTCCAGCGCCAGCTCGGAGAGAATTCCTAGGGGGTAAGTTTTGTCTAATGAAGGTGTTGATACAATGGCTAGGAAACTAATTTTGAAAGTAGTGCCTTCTTGCCATTGACTGGATGCTTCAAAGAGCCAAACCGTGGAGTGAAAACAGGGCTATGAGTGACTATTGTGACTTTTCACAGGTTGAAGGATGCCTATAAGAGCAATTTTATTATTGAGGCTGCATGCAACACTGAAGCCAGATACGCTGAACTGAACCCCAATTTGATCTTCCCAGCCACTAATTAGACATCGCATAAAGGAATACAGTTTTGTGCTTGTGTCTCCTGTTCAATCACCACAGCAATTTTATTCTGTGAATATAGGGAAGGCACATCTAAAAGAGAGAGCCCACCGTCCTCGACACCATCACTGTGGTAGAATGCATATTAAAGTAATCTAAATTTTTTTCAAACGAAAAACAACAAGTACTTACTGGACACAGATGAGGCGGCCCCACTCCTCCATGGCCCAACTATCCTTGCCCCTGATTGGCTGCTTGAAGCAGTGAATCAGTGGGAAGAACTTTTTCCCATTGAGATCAAGGGCAGCGTGTTTCACCCATCTGCAATGGGGTACATTTTCACTGACTATTCTAAGACAGAATATTGTCTTGCATTTTTGTTGAATAAATAAAACGATGGGTATGAATATTTCAACACAACAGGAAAAATGAATGCTGATACAACTTAAAACGTCTTAAAACTTAAGGGATAAGAAACATCTCAACACAAGGATAATTAACAAAAATTCAAAACTAACCATCCATGGGAGTAATCAGTTTGCACCTACAGAGCGGGGATTTATGCAGAAATGGAATATCTCTTTCACTATTAGGGCATCCTCTTGTACTTCACATTGAAGGCATAAATGAAGATAAAAATGAGAGTTGAAAAAAGGGAATTGTTGGATTATGAGGATGCCTGGATAGGTATATGTTTATCTCTTTGCTGCTCTTCATCTGTTCCCCCTGACAGGTAGAGATTTGACAAACTGAAATTGGCAGGGAATTTTCTAATCTTGCTGAACCAGGCCAGCAACCTCCTCATCAAAGTGTCAAACAGGTTAAGGGAATGGAAGTAGGAAATCAAGAGCAGGCCTTCTGAGGTATATGACACACGGAGCGGTGCTTTAGACGCCGTTGAAGGAGCTGTAAGACACCGGAACACAACATGCTGCCTTACATTTAAATAAAACACTAATGGAATTCTGAAAAAAAATCTGGATTTTATAAAATAATAAAAAAAAAAATTAAAAATAACAGAATAATCCGATTAAGACTGTATAGATTTATTTTTTACTATTGTTTACTTTCTGATTCACATTGCTTTTGATTTTTACATACTACACACTGTTTTATATAGTCTAAAAATGTTTTATATTCGGGGGGGGGGGGTTGTTCTACATAAAGATGCAAGTTTAAAATGGTCTGAATCGCCAAATCAACAGAAGCCATTCCATTAGTTGTTATGGTGACCATTTTTCCAAAACTTTGCACTTTAAAAAAAAAAAAATTACAATAAAACCCCAATGTTCCTTTAAGTTGACGTGGACGGTCTTTAAATGCAAAACCACGAGGCAAATAAGAACATAAATAAAAGAAAAAATAAAAGAAAAACTCATGGTGCTTTAATGCATCAGAGGATACAACAAACTGTCTGAATACAGTTATGCTAATCTTTGGCTCTATCAAAAAGGCATGGTGTTCTCTCGTTTTATTAACACACAAAGCAAAAAACCCTATGTATTTCAGAATTCTTCATTATATCGTATTCTTCCCACAACTTGCAGGCCATTACCGCAAAGCACAGTGAAACTCTGCTAAGCTTTGAATAGAGAGACAGAAGAGATCATCACATTATCATTCCACTGCACAATTGGTACGAGTATTTCCTACCAAACGGATTAGTGTGAAAGCAGAGTTAGAGAATAAAGCCGCTCTGCTGTGAAGATGGACATTTAGCGTCTTGTAAATTTGATTTTGTGGAAAATCCTGACACATCATAATGGCAAAATCCTATTTACTACAGCAGGCAAGGTTGATAATACTATTTAATACCGGGTGTATGAGGTGGCATCAGCTCAAAGCTTTATACACCATACCATCGCCTTAATGCTGCACTTATAATTCCTGGCAAGTTACGGCATAAATAAAGGCATGTTAACTCATTCATTGGTAGAGAATCGCTAAAAGTTACATACTAATATGATAGATCAATACTAATTGTGGCAAAATTCTGCTGTCACTGCTTCTGGATGTAAGGTGGCAGCCATGCATTGAGAACTGAGCATGGGATATACCATGTATGCTACTATTATGCAAAATCCTGCACTATACAGGTGGGTATATCGTAATGGTGCTTGGTTATTTAAAAACAATGCAATTTATTGGAAACCCACACCATGTAATCACCATTTGAACAAGTCATCATTGTCCTGCTCTCAGGATTTTTTACCAGTGAACTCAGCATAACGGAAGAAAACAAACCTCTTAATTTAAATGGAAATTAAAGAAGAGGGAAAAACATACAGGCAGTTCTTATAAATAAAATAATGTTGCTAAATCTCACACAAGCGACAGTGCTCTATTGTTCGTTTTCATTTCTTGAATGGAACCCAAGACACGTTTCACTTGCTTACTTTTGCATTTATGTGGAGCCTTTCATCCTGTTGAGAAGCCTTCTCTTTATTATCCTTTTTTCTTTTAAACACTCACCTTCGGAGTCTGCCTATACCTAACAGCCTCTCCGAGCTTCCTGTGCTGGAACACTACACTTTGCCCTGTACATCTCTGAGACGTCACTTCAATTGACACCCTGTTGCACGCCCGTTCCTTGAGATTTTTCTTCTCAAACCGGTCTAAGGCTTAGCAATGGATCACTTGATTATTTAATTGCCAATGAGAACTGTATCATGGCCACTTACCCTTTGGAAAATGTCATAGAAAGCTTCCCATCGTGTATAAATTAAAATGCACATCGCCTGCTAGTTGGAGATGTTTCCTAGTGGATTGCATCACTAAGTGTCACAGCTCATCTATATGATTAATTGACTTTTTGATTACTTTGGTTTTTCCAATTAGATGCTTCCTATATTGTGCAAAGAGAGGGGTAAAAGCATGATAATAAAGGAAGATGACAAGAGAACAGATTAGTGTCAGCCCTGACTGCTTTCTTATAAAGAGGAATTATGAGACATATTCAGAGGCAGATGATGGCTGTCACTTTTCAAATACCTTGCTGTCTCCATTGAAGTCCTGTCAACTTTTTTTTTTTTAAAAGATACAGAAAGAAATATTAAAAAAAGGCAGAAGGGCTGATGGTCAATTGAGTGATAAACTATTTCATTTTAGATGGGAGAGTGCTGCACAGTATTTAGAAGGTAATAAGGATGTGCAGAGAAATATGGATTTTCTACAGTGATGCTAAAGTATCTAGCTACTAAAGCAGCCTTTTATCTCCATAATATTGTCAAAATATCCAGCACCCTGGAATAGAAGATTATGAATAGCTCCCTGCAGCTGTTAGACAAACAATAGTCACAATACACATGCCTTGTATGGGATCCCATTAGAATGTCTTGCAGTAAAAACACACACAACACAAACCATCATCTTAATAATATAAGAAGCAGACAGGACCACAAAGTTCTCAACCCTTCAAGCTATAACCTAACAATGCACCAGTCGAGGAGCGCATTTTCTTTTTTGATTGCACTGTCAAATTACCCGCCAGTTGCTTGGACTGGAGATTATTGACGGAAATAATTGTGTTTTGTAAAAATGACTAATGCTACCAAGCAAAACAAATCAAGGCTTGCTGCAATGATCCTTCAAAATAACAAAAAGGCAGATAGCACGATATGGATAAATAAGCCAACTGTTTTTTATATCTACAAGGAACTGATCCAGCCATATTCATTGTAGAGAACTGTCTAACTTATTTAAGATATATAGGTTTCAAGTCGCTTTCCTTCTCAAAAGCACTGGATAAACCAGTATAAAGCTCTTTATGGCCAACGTCAAAATCAAACACAAAAATAGCACGAAATAATTCTGCAGCCCAAATCACAGGTTCTGCTGAGAAGAGGGCACAGTAAGACTGGGCTCGAAATCTGACTCCTTGCACTCACCTATCACTAAGGAACTTTCTGCCCAACAGAGGGAGAGAGCAACCAAAGCATGGCAAACAGATATGCCGTCCCATTAAGGTTCGTTTTAATTAAAACATGTCATAAAACTTTCCTATTACATAGAAATTCGCACAATAACAAACAGGATGTAAAAGACAAAGAGAAAACTTAGTAGACTATAGAAATATGACATTAATACTGGTGTATTTAAAATAGGCTGAAACATTCCCGAAGGTAGGTTGCCATGGCTACTAAAATTGTATTGCTGAAAAAAATGGCTGAAAGTTTCTTTCATTTTTTTCCTTAGGCAGATGTTTATTAGTTCTTGAAAACCATAGGAAGACAAGTATTAGCTACACTGGGTTCGCCACTAGCTGCCACTGAACTCAAATGTTCAAATGGATCCTTATGATTAAAATAAATATTACAAACAACGACGGGAAACAAACATTAGGCAGCTTATATATATATTTGATGATACTAAAATGTGGCTAGACATGTCTGTTTTTTATATACACAGTAGTTGCTGTTATATATAACATATCATCCTTTCAGCAGAACGCTCAGCCAGTCTACAGGCGCTCATCTGCTCAATATATAAACATAGAAATCGATGGCAGGTAAGAGCCATTTTGCCCATGTATTCTGCTCCATTGGTTTTTTATTATCATTTTACTTGAGAAGCTGATCATTTGCAGACACAAAAGATATTTCCGTATTTCAGTCAAGTATTTCTCATACTAAGAAAACAGAAGAACATATTTATTGAATTCCTTTGTGCTCCAGCACAGGAACTAAAATCTGAACTGACCTCCCCAGCAGGGTCTCCAGAGGCAGGGCTGAAGTTGACTAGAGGGGAGTATAGCCCATACTGCAGCAAGATGTGTTCGGCCGAACAGCATTTAGCTGGGGTGGGGAAAGTGGCAATAGCATATGGCAGGATCCATAATACATCCCCAGATGTATTTGCCAAACAGACAACATAATTAAAGGTTACTATATTAAAGTGCACACAATGGAGTTTCCCTTTAAACTTACTGAGGTTCCAATTAGACACCTATGGACGTAAGGCATTGTTGGTTCTGATCATAACCTGAACATTTATAACTAAGCCATAAACGTTCCGCTATTGAAAGTGGCAGCTTAGACTTATTAGAATATTGCTTTTAGAGCATTTATAGTGCATAGTGATGCCTAGTTACTATAACAGGAACTTTAAGTCCTATGTACATTTAACTATAAAATAAACCTTAAGTGAATATATAAGAACATCTATCCATCATGTTACAAGTCTGTATATTTATTACTGGGTAAACCATGCTTTTTTGTAGTAGTGCTGTCTTTCTAAGACACACATACCCTCTCTTCCAGTCTGGCCAGCTGATCCTTGTAGTAAGCATCCTGTTTCTTTAGTTCCCGCTCCTTCTCCTCCAGCTTCTTTGCCTAAAGATTTAAAAAAACAGTACATTTGTTTGTAAAAATATTCCATATACTTGAAAATCAACATGGAACAAAAATGCTTGAGTTATGCACTGTAAATGTAAATAAATGTAAATAAACTTAATCTCTTCACTTGGACTGATGACACCAATTTGAATAACAAAAACTAAAATGTTGAACATTTCTGTAAAACAGGTAAATGGCAGAGCATCTGTACAATGGTATCAAACGTGAAGGCATCATACACATAGCTTATTAGAAATGGTAATATTTATATCACAGAAATGGGAAAAGCAAAATCACAATATTTTAGAATAAGTAGCACAGTTAGAGAGTAGATAGAAAGAAGATCCACGAGATAGATCTAGTCAAGCTTTAAGGTGAACATAGGTTCCTTACACCTGGGTGTCTTATTGGGTTGCAAGATAACTACGATAACTACAAACTCTATCTAATCTCAATCTCTACTAAATTATCTGTACCAATGCATCATGTAGAACAATGAGAAAATACACTCTCCCTGAATTGTATGGTTTTACATTTCAGCACATAATCATCTCAAAATTAGGTAAATACAACCTAACATGACATATTACACTGTGTCATGATTTCCTTAACAAAAATAAAGCCAAAATGGAGAAACCATGTATGAAAAGTAAGTACACCCTTACTGCTCCTATAGGAATTAAGATGCTGAGTAGCAGACAGATGCTGCTAATCAAATGTCATTGATTAATTGATTATAAGTGTGACCACCTTTATAAGAGCTGAAGCTTTAGCAGTTTGCTGGTCTGGAGCATTCAGGTGTTGGTTAACATAATGCCAACGAGAAAAGACATCAACAAAGAAAAACATCAACGAGAAAAACTGTTGCTGCCCATAAATCTATGGAAGGCTTATAAGGCCATTTAAAAAAAAATCATCATTCTACAGTGAGAAAGGATTATTCAAAAGTGGGAAACAGTTGCCAATCTTCCCAGTAGTGGATGTCCCAGCAAATTCACCCCAAGGCAATGCACAGAGAAATTGCAAAAAAATAAATTAAATTACATCTCTACAGGCCTCAGTTAGTATGTTACATGTAAAAGATCATGACAGCACAATTAGAAAAATACTGTATAAGTATGGTTTGTTTGGAAGAGTTGCCAAGAGAAAGCTTCTTCTTTGAACAAACCACAAGTCTTCTGCAACGTCTCTGGACTGACGAGACAAAAGTGGAGATGTTTGGTCATAATGTACAGCGCCACGTTTGGTGAAAACCAAGCCCAGCACAAACACCTCAACCAACTGCTAAGGAAAAGATGATTGTTACTATATTTCATATGTAAAACCATAGAATTCAAAGAGGTGTACTTTCTTTTTCATTATTAGCTAATGCAGACACTGCAGAAAAAGTATTTGGAGACATTTAGATATTGACAGTAGCATTGTCAATGACATCATATTTGAAAACAAAGTATTTTTCATAAACAGATAAATACAAGAGCAAAAAGGTGAATATAGTAGAGTGGACATGTCAAATTCCAGATATCCTGTTGCATATCCGTGGCACCATGTGAAATTCGCAGATCTCCCAACATTAACATCTTGTAGCAAAAAATAGTGCGTAATAATCACCTCAATGTGTACAGAGCATGCACCTACGTAACCCCAAGGTATTTAAATCTACAGCTAGAAAGGCTATTATAAACATTAATTTGAGTTTTTTCATAAGAAATAAAAACAAATGCCACTTTACCATACTGAACTGATTTTAGTGTCTTAAAAATAAAATCAGAACACTTTTTTAACTAACCATGTAATCTCTAGTGTAATTCAGTAACATGAAATAATTCTTCAGCGTACCGTATGTAATTATATATCATAGTATAAGCACAGAGAATAGGCTCTGAGTTTGTTCATGTGAAATACACTTACTTGTGTTTTCAGCTCCTGAAGCAATGAGAAAAAATACATAAATTGTCAGTAATAATACAAACATTCTTTGCAGTAATTTCACAGCTATAAAAGCAAACTGACCTATTAAATATTATGTAACATTTATGGACTGAGTGGAGTATTACACTACAGGGTCACTATAGGATCTTTATACAGCACCGATATTCTCTGTTGTACTACATGATATGCAAGTATTCAGTCCCCCAAGCTTACCGCATTTTACCGACATCTTAAAGGCTCAACGTATTATTTCGCAATAAGTTATTACTCTTTGTGTAAGAAGAATACCTACCTCAATTGTTAAGCCTAAGAAACAGTATTTCGCTAAGATGCCCTGATTCTCAGTGACCTATGGCCCAAAACCACAAATCAGGTTAAACTATATCTGGAACGTAACAGATGTATAATAATGAGACGATGCTGAGAGATGCTAAATGTCATTTAACTTGACAGGTGATGCTTTAAATTACAATTGTTCTAATAATTGTAAACTACATTAGTGACCTTCAGCTAAGGGAGACCCCGGGATATATGGCATGTACATTTAAGTAGTTAAACTGATATCAGCTATTACAAAAGAAATAGTGTTTGGGAACGAGCAAGCCATGGGTTCTGTAACATCTGTTAAATAAATCTCTCGAAACATTAGTATTGGCAGTATGGCAAAATATGCAGATCACTATAAAGTCTGTAGGCAGTGTGTACAATAGAGAGGTCAAATCTAGGGCTGCAACTAACGATTATTTTAATAATCGATTAGTTGGCCGATTATTTTTTCGATTAATCGATTAATCGGATAAAAAAAATGAATGTAAATTTTTCATTTATTTAAAATAATTTAATAAACAAATGATGTTAAATACAAACAGCAGAATAAAAAAACTTTGATAAAATGCATTTCTTGTCTTTATTTCCCAACCA